>JBBMFX010578036.1:0-14272 GCA_037832545.1 Rhabdalestes septentrionalis | reverse complement strand
ACACACACACCCCAGAGAAAGAGAGGTCTTATGGCTGAGAGAGACGCTGCTGCATGAAAACCGCTTCAGTGTTCTCAATTATAGTAACCCGTATTTTATTGTCAGTAACGGTAACGGCGTTGTAATGGGGGAAATAGTAACTGGTTTGATTACTCGTTACTGAAAAAAAGTATCGGCGTTAGTAAAGGCGTTTATTTATTGCGCCGTTATTCCCATTTGGTCACAAAACTCAGTGTGAGATTTTGAACACAGTCCAACAACTTCTTCATGCCCGCTTTTCACAGGATGAGGCATGGCACTCATAATAGCTTGTTGAAACAGAGTGGCCAACAAATTGTCTCTCTCTGGGTCCCCTTCAGTCTCCTCTTTCCACCTTCTCAGCTGTTTCTGAATATAATCAGCGGGGTTTTCTGCTTCCTCCAGTTGGCCTCCTCCAGTGCTTTGAGGTCAACCCGGCGCAGATACTCTGCACATAAAACTTGCCACGCAGCAGGACTGTATGCCTGAAAGGCTGTACCGTCTAAATGCTATGTGTCCACACATTCGTCCAAGTCTGCTGCATGGAAGATTTCTTTCATCTTTTGAGAAGTGCTTTGATGTCACCTATCGCCAATATTTTTTCCTGTCACAAGCTCCTCCAGGGATCTGATCCATTTTCCCGCCCCGTAAAGGATGTTAGGGAGTTGG
Source organism: Rhabdalestes septentrionalis (assembly GCA_037832545.1). Taxonomy (NCBI): domain Eukaryota; kingdom Metazoa; phylum Chordata; class Actinopteri; order Characiformes; family Alestidae; genus Rhabdalestes; species Rhabdalestes septentrionalis. The sequence continues at coordinate 13,585 of JBBMFX010578036.1, read as the reverse complement.
CTAACTACGCCTTTTAAGTCTATGGTAGCCCATGGGACATACTGGCCCCTATCCCCTTTAATTAGAAATTGTGGCGCTGATTAAATTGTCCTGCCTCTTCCTATGCTCCCTTCATCTAGTGTATGCATAGTGTCAAATTCCCCAACACGTACTCCAATTGTAGATGTTGAGTCTAGGGGTTAGCTAAAGTAGTTTGATGCTCCCACCTCCGGTCCAGTCCTCCCTCTGAAACCCTCTTCCTCATCCTCTATACTTCCCTTTTTCCCATATTCTTTACCTAACTTTTTCAAGTCCTTTTTTACTTCTCTGTAGCAATCTAACGGGGGGGTGGTCCCCCAACCCTTTCTTGTTCTCCCTCTGTCATAATGCTCTTCTTTTTCTGCAGCTAAATCCATGTCTCCTTCCATACTTAAATTGCCCTTCACGGCCACAGTTCCTTTCAACAGTGGAAATTGCCCTTCCCCTCCTGAAATATACGGTGGAGATTCAGGAATTTCACTCTCTGCTGAAGTATCTGCTCCTTCACTCTCTTTGCTCTTCGCTTTTTTCCTGTCATCTCTTCTCTGCTTATGTAATTCTCCCCCTCCTTTTTGAACAAAGATAATATCTCCTGTTCCTGCTTTCTTTTTAATTCCCTCTCCTCTCGTTTCTTTTTTCTAACTTCTGAGAGTTTCCATCTCAGCACACAACGGCAGCTCAAATGACCCCCACTCTGGCCATTTAGTTGACAGATTTTTAGTTCATTTTTGCAACCTTTTCAAAACCTTAGATATCGTTTTCCTACACAAGGGATGTTTTGCAATTAAAATCTCTAAAGGAGACGATGCCATGGTTTTAAATTATCACTATAGCTTTTGAACTTGGTGCTTGTGTTCACTTACTGACTCAATTTATATGGTGATGTGTACTGTTTAATGCCTTCAGGGGTACAACATCCACTCACCACACCCTTCAAGCCTTTATTTATTTGTGGCTGTCTGCCTATGGCAAATCAGGGCTCATTTGCATTCGCACTTTAGTCCAATTACTAATTGGCTCATCTGTTAGTATTTTGTCCCTTTTTTTGCGTATTGCAAATCAGGGCTCATGTCTCACTCACAGTTGTCCCAGAAGTAATGGGCTCATTCGTTCATACAGCTTTGATTATAAAATTTTTCAGTAGAGACTTTTCCTGTTTTCTGTCTCTCCTCTTTCTGTCTCAAGGCAGACCCCCTACTTGCAACTCTCTGCAGAACTCTCTCTCTCGTCTGCGGCCCTTTCCTGCTCTTTCTCTGACACACACACACAGCCCACTCCCCCCTCCTTTCTCCTCTGGACAAACAGAACACTCACCCCTCCTTCTTCTCTCTCTCCCTCTCTTACAGAAACACACACTCCCCACACACACCAAGCAGTTTTTTCTATTTTTTTTTCTGGCTCTGCTGATCTGCCACGCAGCCCCTCACCTCCTCCCTTTTTCCTCTCCTGTCCTGCAGACCCAATTCACACACACGTATTGTTCAGCACAATTTTACCACATTTTCAAGATATCATAAAATAAATGCTTCTTTTGAGCCGATGAAATTCTTCCAAAAGGTCCGGTTTTTCGCTGGGGTTACTCCCAAAGAATTTCAATGTTTTAGATCTTAATGATACTTGAATATTTAATGAATGACAGCTTTCCTCATCAATTTCATTTGTTGGCCCTGTAAGGTTTCAAGAAATTGATTTTCCAGTCTGGCATTCCATTCAGTCACCTTTCACTCATGTGCACATACACAGAGACATACAAATATCCGGATTTCTTATTATTATCAATATTATTATGTAAATATCTTTATTATAATTTTCCCCCCAAATGGACCTTTAAACATACACAAATAACAAAACCAACGTACAAATCAGTGATCAAAAATCTGCATGTGCAGTTTCCTTTTCTGGTGCTCTTAAGCACTCATCACAATAAATTTACCACAAAGGCAGCAATTCTGATTTTTGGCTTCAGTCTGGATGCTCCTCATGAAACAGGTATCTCAATAATTACCACAACAGCAGTAACAAATTTTTGGTTCTCTCCTGAGAACTCCTCATAAGAAAGATATTAATTAATTCTACTTTCCTGCTTCTAACTGTCCATCTAGGCCCTCTCAACTAGTACCAGAATTATTAGTAGCTTGTGCGCACAACCTCATACGTAATATTAATTAGTAGGAAACATGCATTTTTCTGAAATCAGAGCCCCCCTCATTTTAACACGAAGTAATTCTTAAATTGACCTTACCCCTAAAGACCGTCTCTTTGCAGACTGCACAAACTAAATTAACATGAAGCAAAAATTGCTTACTTTTTCAGTGGCCACTGGTCTGTGCCACCGGATGAGGGTCTGCAGAGGTCGAAGGTCTACCCTCTTTCTCGATTCCCCCACTTCGGGGTCCCCGTACGGGCCACCAAAAATGTGGGTGCTGAGTTCTTGGCACAGGTCTTTTTTTTGAAGGAGAGATTGATGAGAAGAGGCTTCTGAGTTTCAGAAAAATGTCAGGCATTTATTGAAAAAAGATTCAAAGCAGGCTGGGCTAGTTCTTCTGCAGGAGAAGGCACTGAATGATCCTCCCATGATCATTTATACTGGACATCTCACACATACATGCTTGTTCAACTAGGTGCGCGTGCACTCACATGTTCTTTCTCATATACAGGCCTCCATTCATTCATTCTTGCTGCGTGTGCACTCACATGTTTTTTTCTCCTATACAGGCATCCATTCACACACATGTTTTAAGACGGAAATCAAGAACCAGAGAGAGAGAGAGACTAAAATTTCCTTCTACAATGGAAGAAAGTTTGGATTATGAAGTAGTAAAATAAACAATATTGCACGCCTATGAATTAGTCCCAGAGGCGTATCGGCAGCGTTTTAGGGACTACAGAAAAGCTCCAGCTCCAGACTTTTGTTGATTTTGCTCGCGAAAAGAGTGTGTTGTTTGATCGGTGGGTTGCAGCATGTTAGGTTAAAGATTTCGGTGCCTTGCGTGATTTGGTGCTTTTAGAGGAGTTTAAAAGATGCTTACCTGACAGACTGGTGACCTACTTAAATGAGCAGAAAGTGCAAACCATTTCTAAGGCTGCGGTTATGGCGGAGGAGTTTTCCTTAACGCACAAATCATTTTATACAGGTTCTGTACGGAGGGATTTGCCACCAGATAACCGTATCTCTACTGAGGAATGCCCAAAAACATATTATTCGGGGGGTTCTGGACCGCGCTCGCTTTCTCAACCTAGTCGAGAATGTTTTTACTGCCACCGTACGGGACATGTTATTGCGGATTGTCCAGTGTTAAAGGCTAAGAACGACCGCACTAAGGGAGGACAGTCTAATCATTCTGATGTGGGTTTGATACATTCTGTACCCTCTCCGTTTTCACAGGATAATGACCCTTGTGATGTGGAAAAAGCTTTTCAACCTTTCATATTTGAGGGATTGGTGTCTATATCAGGTTCTCCATGCCAGAAAATTAAAATAATGAGAGATACTGGTGTGGCACAGTCATTATTACTCTCTAGCATTTTACCCATTTCTGATAGTACTTTTTGCCAGACTTACGTATACTTACAGGGGATTGAGATGGGAATTACTAAGGTTCCTTTGCATAATGTGGAATTAAATAAAGATATCGTTTCAGGTATCGTTCATGTGGGCATTAGTGATGGTTTACCTATCCAAGGAAGTTAGATGATTTTGGGTAATGATTTGGCAGGGGGTGAAGTTTCACCATTGCTGGAAGCAATGTGTTCTCCAGTAGATGAATCAGCACTGTCCAAGTTATTTCCCCAGTAAGTACTTACAAGAGCTCAAACTCGAAAAATTTCTGATGTTGTGGGATTAGGGGACACCATTTTTGTTTCGAGTAAAGACAATGAATTACACACACCTAAAGCAGTGGACGCACCAAATCTCCGTGCAATTATGCGGGAAGAAAAAGGGATGTTTAACCGTAAGCAGCTTGTGGAAGCTCAGAGTAGTGACACCACATTAAAGGGGTGTTTCTTACAGGCTCAAAATGTAAAGGAAGGTCATAACTCACGGTACGTTCTGTGTGATAACATTATTTTTAGAACCTGGCAGCCACAGGCCAGAATAGAGGAGGAGTGGAACACCGTGTTTCAAGTCGAGGTTCCTGTTATTTATAGGCAAGCATTTCTAAATGTGGCTCACGACCGCCCATTATCTGCCCATCTTGGGGTGAACAAAACATATCATCGTGTTTTAAGACATTTCTTTTGGCCAGGTTTGAGGTCGGATGTAGTGAACTACTGTAAATCTTGCAACACGTGTCAAACAGTAGGGAAGCCGAACCAGAGTATTCCTCGTGCTCCTTTACAGCCAATACCTGCAATGGGTGAACTATTTGAATGTATTCTAATATATTGCATGGGACCTTTACCAAAAACAAAGACAGGGAACCAGTTCTTGCTCACTATTATGTGTCTTTCTACTCGTTATGCTGAAGCTATTCCTCTTCACAGAATTACTGCTCAGCTGGTGGTGAAAGCCTTGATTAAGTTTTTCTCCACGTTTGGTTTATCTAAATGTGTTCAGTCCGATTGAGGAACTAACTTCACTTTGAAATTGTTTTCTCAGATGTTACGGGAGTTAGTCATTAGACAGGTTCTGTCGAGTCCTTATCATCCGGAGTTTCAGGGTGCGTTAGAGCGATTTCATCAGTCATTAAAATCCATGCTTAAATCATACTGCTTTGAGTCTCAACGGGACTGGGATGATGGCGTTCCGTTAGCACTGTTTGCATTGTGTGAAGTGGTGCAGGAATCTTTAGGGTTTAGTCCTAATGAAATAGTGTTTAGACATGTGGTGCGAGGTCCTTTAAAGGTGTTGCAGGAACAGTTACTACTGGGGGAAGAAACTGCTCCAAAACAGAATTTGTTGGATTATGTAAGTGATTTTAAGCATCGATTATGGCGTGCAGGTGAATTAACTAAGCAGGCTTTGCTTACTTCTCAAACCGCTATGAAGCGGCGATATGATTGGAATTCCTGTGTTTAAACCAGGAGACCAGGTTCTGGCACTATTACCTGTTCTAGGTTCTGCCTTTTCGGCACGTTTTTCTGGGCCATACACGGTGGACAAACAAATCAATGAAACCACGTATGTGATTTCCACCCCAGAGCGAAGACGAAAAAAGTGGGTCTGTCATGTCAACATGATAAAGAAATATTATGAGTGTGTTCCTTCGGTAGTTACACTGTCCACAAATGGGCCCAGTGAGACAGTCGTTGCACCTATTACTACCGCTGTGTGCTCCTCTTTTCTTTCTGTCTCTTCACTTAAGGAACTTGGTGTGGATGAGTTCCATCCCGTGGCGAACCTTAGAAACTCAGATTTGTTGTGTGATAAGCTATTGTTAGTTGGTCATCTGCCGGAGGTGCAGCAGTGCGTTTTGTGTCAGTTGCTCCAATCTTATCCTGAGTTATTTTCGGATATTCCTACCCAGACATTCTTGATCTCACATGACATAGATGTGGCTGGTGCTAAGCCTGTCAAACAGTATGCATACAGAGTTAGCCCTGAGAAAAGGAACTGTTTGAAATGCGAGGTGAATTATCTTTTCTATCATTTGCTAAGCAAAGTTTCAGCCCATGGAGTTCCCCGTGTATTTTAGTGCCCAAACCGGACAGTACATTCCGTTTTTGTATTGATTTTAGGAAGGTGAAATCAGTGACTGTACCGGATTCTTACCCCAAGCCTCGGATGGACGACTGTGTAGACAAGGTGGGGTCAGCCAGGTTTGTGACCAAGCTGGACTTACATTTTTACATTTATGGCCTTTAGCAGACGCCTTTTATCCAAAAGGCTTCCATTCCCTAACTACAGGGGACAGTCTCCCTGGAGCAACTTGGGGTTAAGGGTCTTGCTCAAGGACCCAGTGGTGGTGCTGGGGGGTAGGATTCGAACCCAGGACCTCATGGTCCAGAGGCAAGGTCCAGAGGCACGTGTCCTACCCACTGAGCTACCTCCACCCACACTTATTAAAAGGATATTGGCAAGTACCGCTTACACCGTGTGCCTCAGACATATCTGCTTTTGTTACACCCAACTGTTTTGCACAGTATACAGTGATGGCGTTCGGGATGCGAAATGCACCAGCAACATTTCAAAGGTTAGTGAACATAGTGTTGGCCGATGTACCTCACTGTGAGGCGTATCTAGATGATCTGGTCATTTACTCTGACAGTTGGTCCGAGCATTTTTGTGATATAGATCAAATATTTTCTAGTTTGGCGAAAGCCAATTTGACCATCAACCTGGCAAAGTGTGAATTCGGTAAAGTCACAGTGACCTACTTGGGGAAACAGGTGGGACAGGGAGTGGTGCGTCCTGTTCAGGCTAAGGTCGAAGCCATTCTTAAGTTTCCCAGGCCTACTACTCGCCGAGAGCTATGTGGATTTTTAGGTCTTGCGGGTTACTACCGCAGTTTTTGTCGTAATTTCTCGAGTGTGGTGGCTCCATTGACTAGTCTTTTAAGTCCGTCACAGACGTTTGTGTGGTCTGAGAAGTGTCAATATGCATTTGATAGTCTGAAGGCGTTGCTAACTGAATCGCCTGTGTTTGCGTGCACCCAATTTTTCAAAGCCCTTTAAGCTGGAGGTGGATGCTAGTGCTGTTGGAGTGGGGGCGGTGCTACTACAGGATGATGCTGAGGGGGTAGAACACCCTGTTTGTTTGTTTTTTAGAAAGTTTAATGTGCATCAGTTACACTACTCTACTATAGAGAAGGAGACCCTCGCGTTATTGCTAGCGTTACAGTACTTTGAGGTGTATGTGAGTTCTAGTTCTCAGGAGATTACGGTTTATACGGACCATAATCCGCTGATGTTTCTGTCGCGTATGTACAACCACAATCAACAGTTGATGCGCTGGGCACTCATTATGCAGAGTTTCAATGTTGTGATTATGCACAAGAAAGGGGTAGACAATGTGATGGCGGATGCATTGTCTCGTTTTGTTTAATGTTTTTTTTTTGTGGATGAGCGTGCTTGATTTTATGGGTGGGGGTGTTATGTCCCCTGGGATGTATTATTTCTCTCTCTCTCTATCCCTTTTCTTTGTAGGAGGCTGCAGGTTTGCTATCCAGAACTTCTGATTGGGTGATTAGACCAGAGGACCCAGGATTGGAGGACGGTCATGGATGTCCCGTCTGTCTTGCGACTGTTGTATTCTGTTCCTTTTGTGTGCTCTCTTGTGAGACTTCCCTCAGTGTTAATTCTGTTGGACCTTTTGTTTCTTTGACCATTTGGTCACACTCGGTTTGGTTTTACTTTTGTTCTACGTGTGGGAATTCGGGCAGACACCGGTTTGTGTATTTTGGTGAAGGTAGGTTTGTTAGGCAGGATTAGGGACGTTTTGTTCTGTTCATTTCTTTAGTGTTGTTCGTCTTCCCACTTTAGTTTGTTCAGTGGGTCTTCTTGCTTAGTGTAAATATCTGTATATATCTACGTGTATATATCTTCACCGTGATTGGGTTTTTTGGTGGGTTTTGTGAATAGTGTGTACATAGTGAAAATAAAACCTTTGCATATACAAGTTTTTTCTGGTTTGTATCCGAGTGCACCTCTTTTCACAATTTTCATTCATTTTAACCGTCCCGGCTGCCTGGGCCATGAGATAACATAACAGTGTAATAAAATGGAATTACACAGGAAGGAGACAGAGGGTCCGTCTTGTGCCTGGATGACCGGTAGCACATCAGATGGCCTTCGAATGAAGAGCAGTTGGCACAAAACATCATCCAGGTAGGGTGCCTACTGGAGGGTGCTTCGAGGTCTTCCCCTGGCGGATGCAATCTTCCAGCTGCAAACGGAGGGGTGAGATGATGATGTTGGGTGGCAGGACAGGCATTGGGTCTGTCTGGGGAGATTCATCCTTGTACTGGCAGGAGAGAGCATCAGCTTTGGTGTTTTTGACCCCAGCAGTATGATAAAGGGAAATTGTTCAATAAACAGTGCCCTCTGCGCCTATCATGGGTTGAGTTGTTGAGTTGATCTGTCCAGATCATAAATAGGTCATCGTCACCCTGGAGCCAGTGATGCCACTCTTCCAGTGCCCACTTGATGGCCATGATCTTACTGCCCTCTACATCGTAGCATTGTAGCTGAATGCCTCCTACACCCACAATGGAAGTGTCCACATCTACAAAAATATGGCTTGGTAGGATCCAGGGGAAGAAGTATGGGGGCTGTGGTGAAGAGCTGACACAGGCGGTGAAAGGCTTGTATGGCTTCTGTTGTGAGGGTGAAGTTATTGTTCGAGGGGTTGGTGAAGACAGTAAGAGGTGACATAACTGAATTGAAGCCCTGGACTAAGTGGCAAAAGAAATTATTGAAAAGAATGTGCTGGAGCTGCTTAAGCATTTTGGGCAGGGGCCAATTACGCACAGTATCCAGCTTCTGGGCATCCATGGCCACACCCTTATCAGAGATAACAAACCCCAGGAATGTAGTGCAGCACTGGTCACATGCTCTCACATGCTGGGTGTGTTCTTCCAAGGTGCAGGAGTAGATCAGTACTGAAAGGGACTGAATCTGTGAAGAATAGAGCTGGTAAGATCTCTTTATGTGAGAGTGATTTTGTGCAAAGAACTTCATGAATATGTTTTGTATAGACCATAGAGCAGTCCTTAACAAGCTCTTTCACAGAATATTTTCTCTTGTGGTCCAGGTGAACAGAGATAAAGTCTTGCATTTCCACTGACAGGACTCCCTGCACTGCCCGAACTGTCAGATTCTTCATCCTCCCATCTTACCATGCTCTGCAGTGTCATCTTGTGGGACACTTAACAGATTTCAGCATTGAAGTCATTTGCTTCGTTGTATGCTTGTCTATGTGCCTCCACTCCTTGCTAATCCATTGTAACTCATTTACTGACACAAGCACTCTGTTGACTCTGAGACCAGTGTTTCTGTGATTTGAGTCCAGCAGGAGGAGTTTAATGGAAGAAACCCGAAGACATTCTGCTGTATGCTGTGGGACTCTTGAGAACATGAATGCGCCACAGAGCTGCTGTATGTCTTGATCTGCTGCTCCATTTAAAGCCTTGACAGGAGACGAGATTTCCACTCTACTGGCCTCATCACTGGACTGAGATTTCAATGTTAAGAGTCTATAAATTTTCCCAATTTTGTATTTCTTCTCAGCAGAAGCATCTTTCTTAAGTGGGGCCTCATTTTTAGTCATGATGTCCAGTGATTTCTCTGGTTTCATGGAAATTAAACAATTTACCCAGCCGGTTGTTGTGTGGGCCTAATTCGTCATCAACATGGTTGTTTTTTGAAGTTCTTTTTCTTTATTACCAATTTTCAACCTTTCACCAGTTCATTCTTTTGACAGGCTTGCCTGAGGCTCCAGCCACTTTAGAGAGTATTGTCAAGCCCTCAGCACTGATCCTTTTCAGGACTTGTACAGAAAACAAATATGGGACACCAATGAGTAGAAACCTAGCTGTTCCAGTGGGTCTAGCAGCGATTGAGAAAAATCAAGCATGAAGGTACAAAATGTTTTTAGAGCACTTTCACAGTAAATATGCCAGTGTTGAAATGACCACTTTAGAGGATTTAAAGTTAAAATGTTGAATTGTTGAATTTCTGCAGCTGTGTTAACTATGTCTGGTGTAAATATTTTCTTGTCAATTGAAGCCGTGAAAATAATCTCTCTAATTATGGGCTGTAATGTATTGCATCATTTTCTATAAAAAAACGAATTTTTGTGATATCTGAGTAATTTTAAAATGAACAGTATGATTGTTTCAACAGATGAAGCTAGTATAATTACATCAAGAAATAGCTAGATAAACTTTTAGAAGGTGTTGTGTTTCAGGCACCTGAATTTCAGCACAATTCATTTGGGGAACTTTTATTCAATTTTTCATTAGTCCGGTTCTGTAAGGTGCTACATTTCTAGTCTTTGGTATTAAAGAGCTTTACGTTTTGTGATGTTTAAAGATCTGTAAGTCTCTACATATTTCAAGCTTTCAAGATGGAGTGGAAATTTTCAAAAACAATCTAAAATTTAGCTCGGTTTACCCACTGGACACCCACTCAGACATTTCGGTCTTTAGAGACTAATCTGAATAGTTTTCTGGTAATAAAGCAGGTGTAGCTGTTTCAGATCAATCTCCTTTTTAGTAACTTATCTTAGTATAGGTGTAAAAATAAGTAGAAGTTAGAAGTCCATTCCTGCAGCAGTGTCTCAATATCTTTCACATTATAGGTGATCTTTTAGCTTCCTTAATAAAAGAGTCATTTGGGTCAGTGTTTTACTTCTTAAGTTTGAGTAAGTAATAATGATGTAAATTTAATTAGAGCTTAAGCTCAAACTGGCACATCGCGCCAGTTCTCGGTGCTTACTTTGGCTCCCCAACCCAATCTCTGATTTGATCAATGCATATAATGCTAGTAGGTCTTTTAGATGTGCGGGAGCTGGCCAGAAAAGAAAAGAAAAGAGCTGAAATGAAACCTGGAGAAATTATGTTTACACTCTGTGCAGCTCGTTTGGCCATCAGTATCAGATCTTCACCAACTGTAGCCTTAAAAACCTGCTATAACTGCACTATTCGTCTCTGTATTCTTTTAAATATCAGCACTTTCAATTTTCTTTCAGCAATGTAAATTTTATTTATTGTATTATTTTTATATTATTTCAATTAAAATGCGCAAATCAAAAAATTACATCACATCTGTTAAAGAAGAATGAGGACAGTCTTAATCACTTTTAGCAAACACTTTCATCCCCACTTGAAAAAGAATCAGAGGACCTATCTATGACAAAATGAGGGAGCGGGCACAGATTGCGTAGACAATTTCTATAATGTGTACAATATTACCAAAAGTAGTCAGATAACTCTTCAATTTTTTAAACAAATTGCTCCCAGTGCTGACAATCGGCTTGCCTATCTCCAATTGAAAATTACCCCTGACCTATCATTAGCTGGCATCACTGTATGACGGCCACCTCGTCCTCGTACTCGTCCTCGTACCGTCTTCCCTGCTACTTGTCCCCCGAGTATTAGTTTTCCCTTTTTCCTTTTTCCCCGTTTTTCCGTTTGTCCCTTTACTTTTGTCCACCCTACCTAGGTCCCCTCGCTCACTTCCTAGTGTGTTCCCTCGGTTTGTATCACATCCCGGTTATTTCCTTCACCTGTTCCTTGTTTCTCCCGAGTCCCACCTGTGCCTCGTTTCCCCGTATTATTTAAACCCAGTCGGTCCCGTTTCTCCCCCAGTCTGTCTTTGCTCAGCTATCTCATGTATCAGTCCTGTCCTTGTTTCTGGTTACCTTTTCCCTTCTCCCTGTTTATCTCGTCTTCTCGTCCTGCTTTCATGTTTATCCTTGTACCTGCTTCGTTCTACTCCTGTCCTCGTCCTGTCTCAAGCCAGTTCCCGAGTGCCTTATATCTGTTGTGTCTAATGTTCTCTGTTCTCTTTCCCTAGGCCTGTGTTACTCCCATTTTGCCCTGAACTGGGTGCACGTCCCTGCACCTCCGCGTCCACGTACCACGTAATCCGGCCACGTTGAGGGGATCTCAAGCTGGCCTCCTGTTTTATTTTGTTGTTTGTTTGAGGAGCACGGGTCTCGTCTGTTTTGTGTTTTTCTCTGTTTTATGTTCTGTGAAATACTAATGTGTTTCATTAAAGGCTTTGTATCACACCACTGAGTGTGTCCTCCCCCTTTCCCTTTACCCACACGGAGAGATCCGTGACAGAAGACAGACTCCAAGATCTTCCCCATGGAAGCCTCAGTGGTTCCCCTGCCTGGGATCAGGTGCCCCCTGGTCCACCAACATCGGCACCCGCAGTCGAACAACAGCTCATGGAGCACTGTCAGCAGCCGGGGTTCCTGACGCAAACTATGCAGGACATCCTGGGACGTCTGCGGGACCTGCAGCTTGTCGCCGCACCTCCAGCTCCAACCCCAGCTCCCGTTCCATCTGTACCCCATCTCCATCCAGAAGGTGAGCACATATCACAGGTCTGAAGAGTCCTCACCTGTCTTTATGAGGATTGTATGTGAAGGCTGAGAAATGTGAGTTCCATAAATTGGAGATCATATTTCTCGGCCACTGCATCATTGTCTGTGTGAAAACAGACAATAAGGCACACACACACACACACACATTCACACAAGACAGAGACCGCAACGTGCTGGCACGTAACATCAGGGTTCCAACTTTACCTCATCATTATTTAAACAGGTGCTACACCAGCTCTCTGTTAAATGTGACCTTGAGTCTGTGTCACGTGGGGTCCCAAGGGGCACTCGAGCGATTTCACCAGACACTTAAGGCTATACTGAGGGCATATTGCACTGACACGTGTCGTGATTGGGATGAGGGGATCCCAATGGTTTTATTTGCGTTGCGGGAAGTGGTTCAAGAATCACTTGGGTTTAGTCCAGCTGAGATTGTTTTTGGTCACAGTAGTATTAAAGCACACTTTACTAGAAGGAGATGATGTTCTGCCCACTCCGAAACAAAATATTTTAAAGTACGTGGGTGAATTTAAGGAGCGTTTACACCAGGTGAGTGACTTTGCGAAGAAAAGGTTGAGTTCTGCTCAGGCAACTATGAAACAATACATGATAAGAAAGCTGTGAGTCGCACATTTCATGCAGGAGACCAAGTAATGGTTTTGTTACCTGTGTTAGGTTCATCACTCTCTGCTCGTTTTGAAGGTCCATATACAATTCCTAAACGCATTAGTGACACCAATAATCTTCTTAATACTCCTGATAGGAAACGAAAGAAACTAATCTGCCATGTTAACATGTTGAAGTCATACCTGGAATGTTCATTGGTCGACGGCCAGTCCTCTACGCTAGGGCCCAGTGTAGATGAGACAGAACCAGTCGCTACCGTCACCCTTGTTCCTACTCTGTGTTTAGAAGACGAATTTGTTATTGATCCATCCCGGCAGACTGCTCAGTTAAATAAATCCGAAGTACTGAAACAGCTGCCTTCGTTATTAGATCATTTGTCTGAGGGGCAACAGTCTGAGTTGTGTACTTTGATCCAATCTTACCCTCAGCTATTTCAGGATGTTCCTAGTCAGACTACATTGATAAATCATGATATCGATGTAAATGGTGCCAGACCTATAAAACAACATGCGTATAGAGTGAACCCTACTAAGCGTAAGATTATGGCTTGTGAAGTATCTTACCTTTTGAATCATAAACTGGCGGAACCCAGTTGTAGTCCATGGAGTTCTCCATGCATTTTGGTTCCGAAACCTGATGTAACTTTCTGTTTCTGTACGGATTACAGAAAAGTCAACGTAATCACAGTGCCTGATGTATATCATATGCCTAGGATGGACAATTGTGTAGATCATGTAGGTTCTGCTACATTTGTTTCCAAATTGGATTTGTTAAAAGGTTACTGGCAAATACCGTTGACACCGCGTGCCTCAGAAATTTCCGCTTTTGTCACACCCGACTCGTTTGCCCAGTACAACGTTGTAGGGAATATTAATAATTAAATATTAATATTCGGCTCAATCCCAATATTCCCTACTAATAATAATACTGGGATAGATTTTAGCT
>JBBMFX010578001.1:0-14274 GCA_037832545.1 Rhabdalestes septentrionalis | reverse complement strand
CGTCAACAATAATGCATGTTAATTTAGTCTTAGTCAGCATCTTTGGACACTGTTGTCGTCTCGTCATCGTCTCGTCTAAGTCATGGAAAAAAAGGTCGTTGACAAACATATTTCATCTCGTCTCGTCTGACGAATATAACAATATTACAATGGAACTGAAGAATTATACTCTTGCATTACACTCTTTCTTTGAATACCGTTTTCCCCTCACAATCTGAAAACCTGGCTGTAAAAAAGTATAACAGTTCTATGGGCCAAAATCAAACCATCACAAGTCTTTTCCAGTAACACACTGGCTTTGTTTCCCACATGAACCCGATTTGTAATTCTGAGGGAATCACCCTAGGCCCTGTGAAAGTAAGTTGCAATGTCAGTCTTACTGAGATTTCAATGTCCCACAAAGTTCTCACACAAAAGTGCATGTGTGAAAGAGGCTCTTTGTTTGATAGAGAATGTGCCCACAAACAACAGGGCCCCCTGCTATGAGTGTAATTAAATGAGAGTCGCCTGAATAGAGGTTTCGACTTGACTTACACAAGGCCAGAGAGCCACTGAGCAGCGGAGACAGCAGCAGGCCACTCAGAGACAGCAGCGTGGCAAGGTAGGGCAGGCGGCTGGAGGGCACCATTCTGCAGATGACCTTTGACCTGGCTGGAGAGCCACAGGCCCGCAAAAAGGAGGGGAGGGGGGTGGGGATGGGGAAGGGTGAGGGTCTGCACACTGGACGCTTGACACTCTGGAAAAAGAAGAAAAGAAAGAAAAGTTGTCCGTTAGTGGTCTTTTCGTGCTCACTTATACAACAATAAATACAGATGTGTGTGCGTGTTCGATATCTCTGAGAAAGATATTAGCAAAAACAGCTGTTTATATTCTCTGCTTCATGAAGGAACCGCAGGCACCGAGGTGCAGGGCAGGCAGCTTTGCAAGCTGAGAGCACATCAGCTTTTACACTTTACATTTTTAAAGAAAAACCTTTTGAAAAGAAATCATAGTTACTTGATTTTTAAATGGTTCCCAAGGATCAACCTAAGACCCAGGCCGGTTTGTAAATATCACCAGCATCCTCTGAACCGCTCTGCACTTTCATTACTGTCACAATTAAAAGCTTTACACGGCTCAATCTCACTACACTAATTCAGGCTTTATCACTGGATCTCAATGTTATTTGCTTATCCACCAATCTTGTAATTGCAGAGGCACCAACTGATATTTGTGTTAGACAAATTACTTTTAATCCTCACTAACAAACATTTAGTGGGAAAAGGGAGCATAACTATTCCTATGCATATTTTTATAGATATGGTATAAGAAAAGAAAATGTAAATACGCCTTATTTTCATGTATCTGTGTTTACGGCACATGCATGAATGATCAAAACCAGGAGGTGATTTCATTCATAATAAAAGCCACTGAGGATTCCCTAGTGATGGCAGGATTTGGAACAGTGTCACAGTGTCTGTTCGGCTTTATGTACCACATATGACGAATTAATGCAATAAATGTTTACTTATTTGATACTAGAGCTGCATGGATTATTTTCGATTTGCCAGCTTTTAAAGCACTTGATCAAAATGCACCTTCTTAATGAATTAAGAGTACTGATAGCCCCCCCTTTTGGTGAAATATCAGCATGCGAAATGTGTAAAAGTGAGTTACAAAGTCACATCCATGTGCCCTGTAGATGCCGGTGGGAAATCATGACACATATTTCCATCATTATACAAAACATGCGAGCCTTCCAGACTTGCAAGCTGTACAGAAAATACTTTTATAAATGTTCACAGGGAAGGAACTGTGTGTCAGTAAGGGAGGTTAAGATAAGCATTAATATACATATTGCAATTAAAGTGTATAAGAGGCTCAGCTTATACACAGTCACATCCAATGAACCCATGATGCCCCCTCCACCAAACATTTTCCACATGCTATGGGTTAAGACTGCCCCTAATTTGATGGCAAACATGTTTATTACCCAAAAAGATTTTTTATTCATCACTAATGACGTACAAAAACAGATCACCTGACGAGTGTTAGATATTTAAGGCGTTATTAAGTGCTGAAACAGTTAAAACTTGCATTTAAAATTCAAGGACCGTCTAGAATTTGACTGTATTACCACATACCCAGTTACTAAAATGTCAGTAACATGTAGGGTATAGTGATTAAAGACCTATTTGTATTTACTATAATATGTAGTGCTCCACTGTGGGGAATAGTAGGCTATAAGGCTCTCATTTTCTAATGTTAGTTATTAAGCACCATTTCGCAAATAACATTTGATGATCTGAACCAGGTTTGATGTATTTTTGTTGGAAACTGGAACTCCTCCAGATGGAACATTTTTGGTTCCTGCTGACAAGCACAACGGTAACAGAGTCCTCCTGCCGTTCTAAACCGGACGCATGGAGCCATGACGGCGGTCTCAGAGGGGCCTCATAAATCACGGCCCACATTCCACTGCCTGGCCTTGCCGTGCCCAGTGTGTGCCCTCACTGTATGTGGTTCCACCGACGCGGCTCCGCGCTGTCACTGTCTTTTGTCTGAGCGCAGCTGAATGCAGGTGTTACTGAGGGCCTGACAGAGAGGCCCTCGCTCACACACTCTCCTGTCAGCACACCACACACACTCACACCCTGCAGAACCCTCAGGAAACGGCACGCGCACCTCCACGGAAATAAGGGAGCAGATTGACACGCGGGCGAGGGAGTCTCTGTGTATCTCAATGCGTGTGCGTGTGAGTGTGTGTGTGTGTGTCAGCAACTGTGGTGAGTGGTGATCTCAGGGGACAAAGCACAAAAGCAGTATTGTGATAGCAAGCGGTGTGCGGCACGTACCCGCAGGGTAGAGAGGACAGGAGTGTGTTTATCTGAGTGCATGTGTGTGTGTGTGGGGGGGGGTGAACAGCATAAGCTGGCAGGTTATGTTAAGCACAATAGTAATGTCCTCATTCACAGCCTGTGAGAGGCACCTCTGAGATACCTCCAGCCTGAGTGATGACTGACACGATGATTGACAGGTAAATCAGTGTTACGGACTAACTTATAACAGCATGATGAATAATATTATCTAATATGAATTCGCTGTCCAAACTTAAGTAATATCCTGTAATAGAGATTTTACAGAGGAAAACAAAATGTTCTTTATTTCTAATGTGTACTAAACATACTGTACTGTGCAGCCACCATTTCTTTATATTTTGATGTGTAGAATACTATCTTGGCACCCAAAAATGGTCTCATCTTTGTCATATTGAGGAGATTAAATGAAAAAAAAGGGGAACAAATGTTTTACTGCGACAGGTTGAAAAAGGTCTAAAGACATAAGGAGAAGGAGCCTAGATAAAGGAGTTCCAACCACTCAGCATTCAGCACCACCAGTATACTGATCACCACCTGATCATCTGGAACCATCAGCTCCCCGTTAGATGCTCTTTGTTCTGCCTGAATGATTCATACGTAGGTCACTGTGTGTCTTAAAAAACAAAAATATTGCTCTGAAACTGGTCCGGTTCAGGAACTGGACTGGAAATGAGAGTCTTTGAAAGTCCTTCAGGAAGCCTGGAGAACTGTTCCTCAAGACCACATTAAAATACAAGAAAGTCTGGATCTCTGGAAGCAAAAGATGAAGAAATGAACAGCACTATAAATATCAAAGGGGTGGTCTGACGTGCTGATGGTGAATCCTTTAGCACTTGCCCATCGTAAAGCACCAAACTCAGCAGGTCTCCCTGGAGGGGTGAAGCAGGTGGTGTTTCACAATTGGCCGATACTCATCTCCACGCTGCTCAGCGGCTCAAACCTCTGCACCCTCAGCCGGGAGAGTAATTACCTCACACAGCTTTACAGGAGGGGAAAAAAAGCAAAACGAGAGCGGCCTGGAATATTAAGGAGACTCCAAACGAATGCTTAACTACATGTTTCCACCCGAAAAAACTCGCCATGCCTTTGCTTGGATGAATTACTGTGAAATTGGATTTTGGTGGCAAGCAGAGAGTAATAGGGAACGACTGCACTGCCCCTCAAGATAGTGTATTGAATTTAATATTGAAAATGATTAGCAAAACACTGATGAATACGACAAAAATTAAGAAAAAATAATAATTTGTCAATTTCTGTCATTACATATCTACTGTATATAGGGGTGTATATACACACAAACACTAATAATATATTTATATATATTACAGACTTTCAGTAGCACCTACACTTGATAATCTATTTACGGACACAACAGCCACACACATGCACTGTTATTTAATTTGCTAAGCTTATAATTTACTCACTCAATGTGGTTCAATGCTGTAAGTGCCTCTTGTGCAATAATCACACTTACTGTGCAACACCAGTTCCTCTCGAGAGTACATCCCATTCGCACTACACATTTACATTTCTGTATTGTCTATTCATTGTATCATTTCGGTTATAACTTGCTCTCTGTTAAATGTTGCTATTAAAAACACTTTCAAATGTACATTAATGTAGAAATACTTCAATACAATATTATCTATTTGTCCATTATTCTCACGATTGCTAGTCTGCGGTGCTCGTGCATATGAAGTAAGATCAGATGTTTACTATTATAAATTGTGTGTCTGATTAACCAATTAACCATTCACTGCTCCTCAGAGAGAAAGAGGGAGAGAGAGAGAGAGAGATTGAGAGAAAGAGGCAGAGAGACAACAGAACAAGAGGAAAGACACAAGAGAGACAGACAGAGAGAAGAAGAACAGAATCATGACCAAACGAGCCTCAGACATCAGTTGTGAAACAAAAACCAACATTAATTAGAGAAGAGGGGCAGAAAACTAAGAAATAACTCAAATTAACACCAGAAATGGTTCCAAAATAAAGAACTGCGAAGACCTGCAACCTCACTTCTCCTGCCGAAGATCAAAACGTGGCGTATGATTTTCTCTCCTTTCAGATTAGAGGCTGCAGGGACGTTGGGTAATGGGGAGACTGGTGCGGGTGAAGTGTGTTTGGTAGTGTTGGGGACTGCGGGCGGTGCAGCAGAGCCACCGGCGCAGGCTGTGTGAGACGTTAGCTTCAATATAAGTTATGATTATGAAATCTGCAGAGCTGTTTATCCTGAGGGAGGATGGCAGCATGCCTCTGCTTCGGACTCCACAGACCTGCAGGGTGCTGTGATTTTGTGTGTATGTGTGTGTGTGTGTGTATACGCACTCAAGTGTAAAATATAAATGTCACGTTGGACCACTATAACCCAACACAAAGTCTGTATAGGCAAAAAATATGTGTGTGTGTGTATGTGTTCTGCTTTATATAATAATAGTAACTTGGAATTTGGAATACAAATGGCTTAAAATGTCTTTTTAAATCTATTTAACATGGGGGGGTGGCATCACAAGACTCCCAGAATTATTAAGATTCATGACAATTGTATCATCAATGTAACCTATAAACACTCTTGTAGATTTACTGGTTGACAAAGTTCCATTAGGCCCCACGGTAACCCCCCCCCCCCCCACACACACACACATAATCATGTTTCTCATATTCACATTAAAACACTTCAAATTACTTTATTTATGAATGAATCAGTGAATCTGGATTATGCAAACATAAAATATATACGAATTTCCCTTTTAAGTGAAGTCTACTAGATTTTTTATATACAATTTATTACTTAAGATTTAAAGTGGCTGATGCTACATTATTCAGCAGTATTAAAGTAGTAAAAGGGGTTGTGAATGGTGTGTGTGTGTGTGTATGTGTGCGTACGCGCTGGTTAAGAAGAATAAAGCCAGAAGCCAAATTCCAGCCTCTTGCGTGTCAGTTCATGTGAATTAGGCCGAAGAAGCCAATTAAAACTGCATTAAACAACCAGAGTTCTGCTCCATAATCTAGTGATACACACACACTCCACTAACCAACCCATACAGCTGTTACACACACTCCACTGCTGATGGTGAACAGTAGACCTCGATCGATCCACACTCAAAAGAATAGAAGGCTTGTGTAAGAACCCGCCGCCGGCCTTAACACCCTCTAGCAGTGATCTTCACTCGTTCCCACAGAACCGAAGGTCACTGCACTGCAGTTTAATCTCACACAGCTGATTCGACTCATCGGCTAATTACGAAGCCCGTCAGGAGTTAAATCAGGCGTGTTGGGGCGGGATGAGGACCACGGCCCCCCTCGGGACTGGGAGGACAATTCCAGATTAAAGCAGTCATCCACAATCTCTCAGTCTTTGTGCTAAATCAGCTATGAACGAGAACTCGTGAGCTCAGCTTGAAATTCAGCATTAATTATTTCTCACTCGTAGCTCACAGAGACGAGAGCAATGCCAGGCCTGTAAGCAGAGGAGGAGATTCATTATAATCTGAATTGAAAAGGTATAGTGTGTACAGGCCGTTTTGCAAAAACAAAAAAAGAAAACAAAAAACCTCTTTAACATTTTTTATATCAAAGCTATATTGGTCAAAATTTCATCCATGACGTTCATTTAAATGTCTGTGGTTTGTTGAAACACTATGTGTCATATACCAAAGTCTTATCACTAATTCCTTTATATGTTGCTTCAGATTTTCTTGTATATTAATGTGATCTTGAACAGTTCTCCAGGCTTCCTGAAGGACTTTCAAAGACTCTCATTTCCAGTCCAGTCCCTGAACCTGACCACTTTCTGAGGAATGTTTCTTTTGCTTAAGACACACAGTGACCTGTGTATATCATTTAAACAGAACAAAGAGCATCTAACTGATGTCCTGAACTAGTGGAGAACCAATAACAGATGATTCCAGATGATCAGGCGGTGATCAGTATACTGGTGGTGCTGAATGCTGAGTGGTTGGAACTCCTTTATCTAGACTCCTTTTGTATATTTAGACACTGTGAAGCCTCTCAGTAAAACATTTGTTCACATTTCTTTCATTGAATTGCCTCAATATGACAAATATTAGACTGTTTGACAGGTATGAAATAGTATTTTGGAACCAACAATGTGATTCAAACTAAATATAAAAAAATGAGTAGTGGTTCAAAATTTTGCATTGTACTGAGTGAAGCTCTGGAAGTAAGCAGTTATGTGAATGTGTTAGTCAGTTGGGGACGGAGCCCCACACTCTTTCACCCGCAGACCCTCACCTTAAATGTAAGTTCATGCAAAGTTAACCATGGCGTTAGGTGTAGCTATCATTTTTTTCAGTCATAATATGGGACATAAAAGGAGGTAAAATTAGTTAACGAAGACCATTTTAAACCCTTTATCATTGAGGCTAATTGGATCGATGAAGCAGACGGTCTTAATTCCACCACTCGGACATAAAAGGAAGCCAATGCCATTAAGTGAAGTGAGGCAAACAGGCCTAATTGTGCATGAAGCGGCTGCTGATTGGTCTTAATACGGCTTGGAGCGTGGCAGGGGTGAATTACTTCGGCCTGTCATGTTCTAAATCATGACGTGGGACGCACTGTGGATTCTCAACATGGATGTAACTTTACAACAGGTCATGCATGGTCAATTAGGCATATGGCTCTGGTCACATCAGTCCAAACAATATGGAATGGTATATGGAATGGTATTTGCTGAAAAACAAGAGTACACTTTGTGTTTGGGGCCCAATATGGGATGTAACATCCCCTAAATTGGCTTTCAATAACTTTAAAATCTGGGTTGTCCTTCTTTAGGGCCACAATGCCAGCTTGTCTTCGAAAGAATGAAAAGAGAAAAAACACCCATCCCAAATGTCACCATTCAGAGTGGGTCTTACAGCCTGAATTGTTCACAGTGGAGGTGAATGGAACCAGGCATCCACCTCTAAATGCTCCTCCACAGTGAGTTATTTCATGAAACTGTTATAAATGCGCTGCCTGATGCCTGACATTTTGTTTTACCAGAGTTTTGAGAAGTTTTTGATCCTCTTGTTACATTCAACACCTCTGTAAAAAAACCCTGCAATTCCTCAACAATGAACCATTTGAAATAACCCTGAATGACTTGGTTACCATCTGAAGTGCTGAATTAAGCACAAATTTTCAGAGGAATTCCTCTTCCAAAGGCCACTCATTAATATTGGTGATGGCCGCCGCATGGTGTTCATTCTCAGTACATTAGGCCATTCTTTACCCAAACCTACATCCAAGTCTTCCTACATCTATGCAGCTTTTACACGAATAAGCTTTGTCCAGACAATAAAGCCTGCAGTGTCATAAACCAGTGCCACGGCCATTCCTATTATGCTTAAGCGTCTTCTGAAGTGTGCTTGTGGTTTCATCCCTTCTCGGATGTCTCACACATCCCGCACTAAAACAAAGAGCCGTCTGAATTGCTCTTTTGATTCCGTCCAATTATCAAGGACACCCAGCCTCCTTCTGTGCACACACTTACTCATGTCTGCCTGACCACAGCAGTAATCCAAACTGGAACACACACACTCACACACACACATCTGGCTTTCATCTCATTGCCAGGCTGAGGTGTGTATTCCAGGTGGTTTGAGCTGGTCTCCATCCCTCTGCTGTGCTTGCGTGTAGAGTGGAAGAACATGGTCCAGTAGGGTTTCTAGCTGGCTGGCTGCCGACAGCCATCTCCATGGCAAACAGAGATCAAATTCAACCAGCCTGCCAATCAGGAGCGGCGCCTCTGCCTTTTTACCGCTGTGTAGCCATTTTCTCATCAAACTGAATGATATTTGGGGTTATGCTGCAAAATGTTCCGTCTTTTTTTGTTATAAACCTTGTGATGTTTGTATAACTCTGGATATAAAAACCTATTTCCAAATTCTCCGTTAATTTCTGAACGAGTACACAAAACAATAATACAACAGCACATAATGACAATAATATATGTGCTAGTCAAATGCTAGTGGACAATATGCTGCTATAGACGCAGTGATTGCAGCCTCAAAGTCAAATACATTCATTGACCTGTGTGGTCATGGAGGTCATGGACACTGTCCCAGTGCTTCAGAATGAAATTTTAAGCTTCAGACCCTAACCCAGGTACCATTATCCCTGTTACCAACCACTAGGTGACAAATATGTGACCTCTAGATTACCCAATCCACAGGTCTGACAGTCTCCAAGTTTGGTGTAAATTGTTCTCTATGTGTAGAATATCTTGTCTCATATGAAGTTATGGTTTCATACACACACTGTTTTAACGACCGTGATGATTTGTAGCCTGTGGGTTGCCAGGTTGTTTAAAACTCCCCCGGCTTCTACATTCCTGTAGGTTCTTCCATGTGAGCATACCCACAGCGATTTACATGCACCGAGCACCACGCAATGCTGCCAGTTATGGCCTGGCGTTTGCCGAGAGGAAGAGAGAGAGAGAGAGAGAACCCAGACACGTTATGGAGATGACAAACACCACACTGCCTCTCTTCCTTTGTTTTCCATGACCAACGTGTTCCTTCCTTTGTTTGTTTACCGCAGCAGAGGGATGATCTATGGCGGGTCCCTGTGCTGCAGATGGGCCGCAGAGCCTGTGAGAGATTTCGATGATGAATAACATGCCACACAGACGTCTCGCAGTCTACTCGGGAGAGAGACGCATGCAGACAGAAAGAGGAGAGAAACGCAACACACCAGGAAACCCACTGAACTCACGCAACCTTATACCCTCTCCAAAAAGTCTAAACTAAAAGGAACACAGTGGTGATTTCTAAGCAGGTCATTCTTGTTGCATTCAAAGGAAATAAATTAAACACCTGTCAACTTAAAGACACTTCCAGTGGAAGCCAAAGGGCAAGCAAAGAAACTGCCCATTGGCTTGACTCAACAGGTTTTGTGTACTTTTCTACAGAGAAACACAGCAAAATTTTGTCCATGGTGACTAGGGCCACAAATTATATCATCCCTAATATCACAATAACAATTAAGTCTCTCGAAACTGCTATTGTGGAAGGCTGCACTAGGCAAATTACTCAGGTGATTAAGAAACTGCCCATTGGTTTCTATTGGAATCGACTGGGGACACTGGAATCAACAGGTTTTCTGAGTTCACTGCACAGGAAAACAGGCTGAATGTTGTGTCTATGGGCACTAAATCTGCACAAAATATAGTCTCTTACTGGTTATCACCTTATATTGCTGTCACACAAGGCTGAAATATGAAAATAAGCCTCAAACCAATCAGTGTTTTGGACACGGCCACAGAATTACAGCTCCAAGTGTGTTAATGGGCGATTTGATTAATGAAGGTATTCATGAAATTCAGACAAAAGTAAAAAAATATTTTTGATCATTAAATGACAAACACTTCTTAGAACTTCAACATAAATTGGACATAACAAAACTATGATTAGTAAATTTGCAGTTCTGCCGCTTTGTTTCTGTTTTGGACCATATGGATGGGGAGTGAATGTAAATTTTTGACCTATATTTACACTTAAAGCCTCTTTAAATAAAGAAAGTTATGTAAAAGTTAAGTAAAGACGTTATGTGTCCTTTACAGAGAGGAATTACAGTGGCATTATGCAGCAGTTTAATCACAATACTGATATTTTGTACATATTGTGCAGCCCTAGTGGGGACCGACTATCAGATGCAAATGAAACACTGTGCCATGTCCATACAAATCACATCTTTTGGTCTAAATGTGACACAGATGTGATTTGTTTTATGTATGTGTCACTTTTATATATGGGCAGAAACATGTGTGACCGTGACGGGAGGAGTTAGATCGACCATTGAGGCAGAAAAATTGTCCTGAGAGCCAAAATAAAAGAATCAGAACTGAGCAATAAAGCCCAGAGCTTAATCGGCTGCTCCATCTGAACAGAAAGAAAACACATTCAATCAGGGTGAGGAGCCACCTGTCCTACACACCTCTCACATCAGACGCCAGTAGAGCAGCTCCTCATGCCGCTGTGTCTTTCTGAGGAGAGCAGGTGGCTTGTTTGATCTGTGTTTCCTTGGGGAGATCCAGCCTGCTTGCTCCAGCACCATACATGCTTAGCTGATTCCCACCGGACGTGTTCAGGTCGCCACGCCCAACACCAAGATGCTTCTGTAGAAGGGTGGGAATAACTGAGACCTCCACTATCCAAACTCACCCTGCCACTAGCCATGATTCTACTGTTATTGCTCACTCTACAGTCATGCTACAGATATATACAGAATACACAGTACTGTGCAACACTAGGCACATGCAAAAATGTTTTTTAAGAACTGTTTAGACGAGCAGTGTGTTTTTTTGCACATGAATATTACTATTTAATATCAATATTTATATTACTAAATACACTGAATAAACACAAATGTATTTGTAAGTAATGCTCAAATACATTATTCATTTCAAACATAACACCATTTCACTGTATGATAAAGGACCACAAGCAAAGAATTACCATGACTGTTTCACAACGGTCATCATTTGTCTGGGCCAGAACAAAATTCTACTACAAAGACTGGGAACGATACCTTTTCCCATTAAAATGGGATGCGATATCAGCCACATGCTTGGCTGGAACTAAAAAAAAAAAAAAGAACTAATTTCGGAATTATGGCATAATCCATTAAGTAATGGAGCGCCAAGGAGAGTTTGGATATCCTTGTACTTGAATGCCCCCCCACCCCCCCTGTGAACAGTCATCTGTCCAGCTGACCCCTGGTCACACTCTGACGGGCCTCATCTTGCTCACCGTCAAGGCCGCGACTCTCAGCGGGCCGGGCAGGCCTGGACACTGCACAGACGGAACCCATTTTAGTTTTCACATCCTGAGGGGGTCAAACTATGGAATTGCCTCCCCTACAATATTCAGGATGAGAATCAGAAAACTTGACTGATCCAAGAGAAAATGTTACAACAGCAGACATACAAGGGCAAGAACAATACTAAACATAAAATATACAAAATAAAAGTCAAAGAAAAACTGCACAAAAGTCTGAAAATACATGAAACCCTACGCCATGCTGCGCCTCTTCTGCTAACAACTGATTCTGCCATTTACATATTCTTTCCTACTACTGTTGTGATACAGATGCTGTGAGGTTTTTTTGTCTACAACTGCATATGTCACAACTTCTGTAAAGCGACCTTGAGTTTGAGAAAGGAGATTTTCATTCTATAATCATCAATCTCATTATAATAATGATCTTCCATATTGTTATAATAATCATATAATAATTGTTATAAATGGTCACAGATGGACCTTGTGGTTCACCTGATCCAGCCGTTTGAACAAATTATAGATTTAAACAAAATCCTGACACACTGGGGCTACAAAAAAAAAAGAAAAAAAAAAAAAGGATAATGTTGGTACTCGGGGTTGTCCCAAGAGCACCAGACACTGTGGCTGGAGATGCAATCTCTAGCCTTTCAGGGCAGCTTTCAGAGTCTGCCTGTGCCCGCTGAGAGACTGACGGGATGGAATTAAGCCCTCGCAAAAGCAGCAGCGATTGGTCTGGAAATCAAACTTTTTTTTCCCCAAGATTTCAGTGCGGCATCAAGTTAGGATTACATGAGCAAATTATTAGAATCATGCATATTGTGAATTGCAAATGGTGGGGCACGTCTTGGGTGGGAGAGGGGGGCACTCGTTCTCGTTTGGACACCTGGCAACCCGCTGATTGTGCAGGAAAGCTCCTGACACAGGCAGACAATTACAGTGCCACTCACCCGTACTGACAGCTGAATGGGAGGAGCTGTGACGGGTGTGTGTATGTGTGTGTGTGTGTTTAGGGGGGGCTTTACATTTGCATAGCAGCTTCATGCATCTGCTTAGCCTACACAGAGGCCTGGTGGTGCTAACACATGCAGCTGGCGACCCCGGGTCGGACACACATGTCAAAGGCAGTTCAAATCCACTGAGAAAAGCAGCTATGAACTCACCCTCTGGGTAC
The DNA here is from genome assembly GCA_037832545.1 of Rhabdalestes septentrionalis. Taxonomy (NCBI): domain Eukaryota; kingdom Metazoa; phylum Chordata; class Actinopteri; order Characiformes; family Alestidae; genus Rhabdalestes; species Rhabdalestes septentrionalis. Next base: position 1,462 of record JBBMFX010578001.1, on the reverse strand, counting down.
ATTTAGCTCCAACTCTTGTCGTTGGGGTGAAGAGCAGGTTTTAAACACTGATCTGACAGGTTTCTTTTCCAAACTGCTGCTAAAAGCACACGCTAAAACTAAAGATGCCTTAAACTGCTGAAAGGTCCAAGCACCAGCATTACAACAAGGGGGCTAACGAGTCTTTGTCACATACAATACAGGTATCGAAATGTGTTTTATAACTAGATATGTGACAAATAAAAATTAATAATGTATCTCTAAATACGCAAAAAATTACATGTGTATCGTCCTTTAAAATGATGGTGCCCAAATCTGTGCTGGTGTCCAGAACGACCGAGGGATTATCCAAGCTCAAACACACCTGGACCAATTCACCTGTTAATTGCCAGTTTTAGTGAGTGTGTTTGAGGAGGCAGCTGCCAAACTGACCTTCCAGGCGAGGATTTGGGCCCCCTGCTCTAAATAAACCTATATTAATGTCTTTAGTGTTGGAAATCGTAACACACAGACCTTTTTTCAGGCCAACACTGAGATCATGAATTAGTACAACTGCACAGTCTGGACAGAATTTCAGTATTGTGATTATACTGTATATTACATTGAGAGGCAATTTACTATTTTAAAAGGCCTGTATGACCATTTTTATACAGTCTTAGCATATGGAAATATCTGCTGCAACATCCACACAGTGCATTCATGGAAATTAAATGTTTTTCAATTCAGTTTTTGTGATGTCACAAAACCCTTTACAACTCCTTATTCAGCCATCAGAAGTTCAGCCCCGCCCACCATACTGAAGTGTCTTTTGAATGGACTGAATTACAGGGCGGCCTATCAGACTTAGAGGCACAGTCTATGTTGTTTCATCTAACTATGTACGTCTACACAGTCCCTGTTCACAAAGTGAACCTTACAGTAGAAAATACTGTGATCTACTGTAGATACTACTGTATTTGCTCTATAAATTTAGACTCAATATTGATTGAAAACGCTAATATCAGACTATATTTGGACGTGTAGTGGGCTTTTGAATTTCACAGTCTGTTGCTATAACAGTGCATCTGCTGTTTTCATTTGTGTTGATGGTACCTGAATCAAGAGAGTCGATCAAGTGCTCTCTCCTCAAGGCCGGCAGCGCCCCGTTAACAGAAATAACTTCACATCGTTAATTAACCGCCGCTGGGTCACCAGCGCAGCTTTTCTCCCAACAGCACTCGAACGTCTCCACTCCACTCCAGAGGCAGGAGTTCGGACAGTGATTTTTGCGCGTGACTGCAATAAAAGCATTCGGCACAATCATGCTCACCTCCTGTTGTAATTACAGCACTGCACTGTGGAGTGGGGGTGTGGGAGGCTGTAATCACACAGCAGCGAGACCAGGCTCGGGAGGGGATGCAGTGTGTGTGTGTGTGTGTTTGTTTGTGTGTGTGTGTGTGTGTGTGTGTGTGTGTGTGTGTGTGTGTGTGTATAAAAAGGAGGT
>JBBMFX010577982.1:0-14275 GCA_037832545.1 Rhabdalestes septentrionalis | reverse complement strand
ATCAGAATCGGCATCGGTATCGGCCGATCACCTAGACAAAAAATCGGTACTTGGTATCGGTGGCAAAAATCCTGATCAGAGCATCACTACTGTAAACCGTTACTGTCAGAGTAAGAACCGGGTTTTAGTACCTATCCCTAATTAGGACAACGGACCATTCTCAGCTGCTTCAGCTTTGACGCAACCCGGAAAAACTATCGGTGTGGATTTTTGCTAATAACCGATAGTTCCGGAAATCAACTATCGGTGCCGATTAATCGGCAAAACCAATACATGGGTTGACCTCTAGTAATAATTCTTTGCATCATTTGGCTCTTCTGCCATCGTCACTCCATAAGCACTCCATGAGCTCTCTCGCATTGTGCGTGCACGCACGTGTTCTCTCACGTTGTGTGAGCGCGCAAGCCCTCTCGTGTTGTGTGTATATGTGCGCGAGCTCTCTCGTGTTAGGTTTTTCTCCAGTACCGACAGCAGAACCGTTAATGTCAGAGCTTATCAATACTTCAGTCTTTTAAAATTAGACACCGGGACTGATTAATTCTGTTTTTCGGTACCCATTCGTAACTGCCACAGGTACTGGAGACATTGAGTGTATCTAAGAAATAATGAAATCAGAGGATCCATTAACACGAGAGAGCTCATAGAGTGCTTATGGAGTGACGATGGCAGAAGAGCCAAGCGATCCGATGTATTGTTACACTTAATTTGTAGTGAGTGCATTACCCAGTATCAGAAAACAAGGTTTGGGGTGAAGGTCCTGGGTCTTTCAGCATGACAATGACACAAAGTATACATCCAGCAGCACAAACAAATTGTAAAAATGTAAACGACAGACTGTTTTATACTGGCCAGCGATTTGTCCTCAACAAAAACTCACTGAAAACCTTTGGAGAGAGCTGAAATCCTTCACCTGTAAACTTAAAAGAGCTTGAATGCATAGCAGTGGGAGAGTGGCAGAAACTAGAAGCAGACAGGTGTAAAAAGCCCCCAGAAATATTCACAGCCTGCAATTATTATGAAAATTATTTTCAGTAACCTTGAACCTTTTATTGAAATTACACCACATTGGTTCATTTTTTATTCATAAGATGTCCAAGTTGTTTACTGTACACACTGCACCGTTCCTTTTTCTGGTACAACTGATGTTCTGAGAAAACTGATTAACAATCAATAGATGTAATTATTTAGGTGACTAATCAGTATATAAAAATGAAAATTACTTAGTCAGCTGTCATGTAGGGCTGCAACGGGCTTCCTTTAAAGACAGCAAACATTATAAAAAAGGGCAAAATTGATGCACGGTCACTAAAACATGCGTCTCCAAGTGTTGCTGGGGTTTCATTAGCCATCACTTGCAGCTGCCCTCTGGTCCCCTCCTTCCTCACATGGCAATTTTTGATGTGTGTTGGTAATGAATGCGCTTCATTAAGCTGTAAAAAGCAGCGAGCGACCACCTGATATTTATGTATCTGCTGTACTTGATCTTTATGCATGTAGCCTAGCATCACTGAGGCTGAGGCAGCGTTAATTAATTTCAGAGATCTTGCTTTTGGAGTAAATGTAGCCACATAGGTAGACTTCCTACAAGGCATTAGTCTTTGTATATGCACATGCAAACCAGCACACAAAAAAACACATCATTCACTGTCACTTTACACCTTTCAATTCAGTTTTAGTACCATTACACAATGTGCAGGCACATATGCAAACAAAATATGGGCTGCAGCTTCTCTACAACAGTGTAGTGTGGAGGAGGAACACATGCCCACTACACGGCATAAAAAATAAATAAAGTCCTCATTCTTTCATATAATACAAAAGAACCACTCTTTAGTGAATGATTCCTTGAATAATTATGTTAGTAAATAAGATGTGCATGAGAGAAGAACCATTGTGAACTTTAAATTCAAAGTAGAATATACCTTTAGTAGAATATATCAAAAGTAGAATATATGTTATTTATACACATGTCTGGTTACATAAAGAATGATTCAGCATAACATACAATTTAAAGTACTATTTTCCCTCTAATGTGTAGCATCTTCAGAATTTTGGCCTTGTTACTATGCACCATCAGGCAATACTAAACAATAGCTACAAATAATATCACGATTTGCAATCTCAACCAATCACAGACATTCACTTTAAACACATTTAAGTCAGGAATACATCATGCCACAGAAGGAAAAATTTTGCCTTTTAAGAAACTCTGCCAAATTTAATAGTTTAATACAAATCAAGATGGTTTCTGATGAAAAACATCTAAAGCCAGAACATAAATATTTGGATTTGCTATGCATTTCTCCAGTCACCCCATGAGTTAAACTTCATGTAAGCCTCGATAAGGATGGGCCTCATTAGTTTTAGGGGGAGCACATTACAATTACCAATAATTTATTAAGTATAATAACAATTCACAAACAAAACACTTTTTTAAAACACATATCTAGCATGGCTGGCTTTACTATTTAACAGAGTAGTAATGAAGAAGAGCAATGGATTTGTATGAAATAACAAATAATACATAAGATTTAATAATAGAGTAGTCCATGTTGCTCTCATGCCCTTTCAGCACATTTACTGTTACTGCTGCTAATTAATTTTAGACTAGGATCTAATAAATTAATAAATATCACACGATGTATAAAAAATGCACATGCAAAACTATGCATCAAGTGTTAAATATTTAGGCTAAAACTCAAAAATGTAGTGTGATATGAAAAACCAAAACAACAAATTAGTATGACTGCATTGTTAACCCTTGACTGATCAATAAACACCCTAGTTCAATTAAACTATGATACACACTACTATGTACAAATGCTGAGCAATATACCTTTTGTACTGGCATCTCACTGGCATTTGTTGCTATTTTCGGCCTGAAAATTTCGGTGGCCGAATTTTCGGTGCATCCCGAATAATAATAATAATAATAATAATAATAATAATAATAATAATAATAATAATAATAATAGAATAAGGTCTTTAAAAAAACAAAAACAGGAGGAACACAGCAGGGACTAAAAAATCACAAATCACCATATTACATTACCAAACAGCATCAAAAATTGATGCCATGCCCCTGAAAAAGTTTTTTGACCCCTGAATTTGAAATGACTCTGTTCCATATTAGAAATTAGAAAAAAAAACAACTCATTGGGCTACCTCCTAAAATACGAAGGTTCAGAGGACTTTGATTAATCTATTGATCTACTCTATTGGTATTAATTTTTTAGTCGCACACATGCCTACCCAAAGGGCTCGACTCAGATGAAAAGAAAGTGTCCTTGTTCTCAGACCAAATCCTGCCAGAGTACAATCAGGCTGAATTTTTGTCCCCAAAACAGTTGGCTATGGTATGGTGATGGTATTACCCCAGAAAACCTGCAAACACTGTTCAAAACCAAAATAGATGCAATAGTGAACTCACTGGGACATTACGCCTAGTCACACAGACAGATCACATAGGAAGACTTCAACCAATAATGCCCAGACTACCCGATTTTGATTTCACCCAATAGATCCCCCATTTGACTTACTAAACTCCAAGCTGTCTTACCAACAGATTTACTGATACTGACATGTTTACTAAATTCATATTTCAATGACAAGATTTTTTTGTGATCAGTTAGTAGAAGATTAGACCTTACTGTTCACGTACTGGAATCAAGTTTTCAAATTCTGCGAGGTACATATTGAGGCTTCTCTCTTTGGATGAGATAATATAACCTCTCATCACAAATCTCAATTGCTTTCACTAAAAAGGAATGTGTGAGTATCCCAATTTCATAAGTGTTAGCCATTAATTTCTGAAGTTTTCTACTTACTAAAATGACCTACATGGAGAAGGTTTAAAAAATGAAAAGAGGATTGAAAAATGTTTTTAAATGGGTACAAACAGCTATTAACAGAGTTTAATTACCTATAATAATACTGAGCATCAGTTTTTTTTAACCTGTATCTTATGCATCTACCTTACAGGTCAATAACCGTCAACTTAAGAAAAAATGGGATATTTTTACAAGGAAATATAGCAACACCTCTTTATAGGAAACTATAATAGCAAAAAAAATCCTCTATGTCATCCTCACAGAAAAAGAAAAACACAAAATTGTATAACAAAGATCAGTATATATACCTTCCCTCTTAGATGTGCTTCCCCATCATCCTTGGAAGGTTAGCAAATATGCTACTTTTGCGATATTGTTGTGTGTTTTGAAAAGAAAATACAAGGTAATGTGGCTACAATGTCCACTTGACTAACAAGTAAAAGCCCCTGGCTCATCTCCACAATGATAAGCATCTGTAGTAGTGATGTACCTGTATATTAGGCTCAAAAAACAACACAGATTCAACACAGATTCTTTTATAAATAACCAACAACAAAACTCTCTTTTAGGCTTTTTGCATTTCCCTTTAGACTGGCATGGTTATAAAATAACGGTGCAGACGAAGCAGAGATTAAATGCAGACTGATGACACATGCCATTCAAAAGCAGAAACATAGCCTTTATAAAGACTGAATAATTAAAATAAAATAAAATAAAAACAAGCAAAAAACAACCACAAGTATTTTAGGCAAAAGGAGCCAAATCATCACACAAGCGTGTCACAGCAGCACTGGACATCCACACATTTCTGACAGCTCAATAAGGCTGCTCCCTATTTCACTAGCTCAGAAAAAAAGTGGCCACTTACTAATCGCATTGTAGTCCCTGGTGTGTGAGTACGAGTGTTTCATGTTGGCTACCGGCTGGTGCCTGGCCCTCTTGTTACTGCACCAGCGAGAGTCATTTAACCACATTTAAACTCCAGCTCGTGAGCAGCTGCCAACTGCTGAGTGTCTGCAAGCTGACACGCAGAACTGTGTGCACACTCTATGACACACAAGCAGTTCAACCACTCCACCCCCTCCCTCCCTCCCTCCCTCATTCACACACACACACACACACACACACACACACACACACACACACACACACACACACACACACACACACACACACACCTCTCTTGGCTGCTCTATTCCTGTAGGTCAACTACAAAAGATGAAACAACAGTGAGGGTGAATGAGGGAAAAAGGATGCAAAAATATAGTTATGCTCTTTCACTGTTAATGTGAATTTGAGCTTATATTTGATATGCTTGTAACAGATCCTCATGCAGATACTAATACATAGTCAACCATTAACAGATTGTGTAGAATGATGTGTTCAATATCAAAGCAATATGCTTAATCAGAAGGTATTTCACAAAATATAGAAGTATAACTTAATCAATAAACGTACACTATATTAATGCTCCTGAATAAGACTACACTGTTCCTGATCTTGCACAAAAAATGAGCGTATGACCTAATCTGGGCTGATTCTGTCTCTCACCGGTCAGTAGACCAACTAGTAAGTAGACAAGCAGAAATTCCTCACATTAAGATCATACTAACAGATGGCAGTGTTCTGCTGACTTGACCTGGCCTTTTCTATTCTTGTCCAACTCTATTTATCACTGTGGCTGCAATTTGACTGGTTGCATTCATGTACACAAGTCAGGATTCACATAAAGTTTTTGGGATTTCATAAGCATCAATTGTAGCTACTACTCAACCGACATGTCCTTTCTAAAGCACCCCAGTATGAGATAATGCTGACATAATGCATCACAATATTAGTAGCTTTCTGTGGTATGCTTCTGCACAATAGTGACGTGTTATATGTGTCCCATTATTGTATACATCATCATATACACAATAACTTTAAATCAACCTGTCTAATACCAACTCATGCCACAAAAACGGTTCAGACCTGTCCAGGAATTAACGTAACCACACCTCTGACGGTGTGGATCAGGCTAGTTCGTCCAGCACATCCCTCAGACTCTCAGCTGGAATAAGATCTAGGGACTTCGCAGACCAAATTAACACCATGAACTCTTTTGCAAAGTCCTTCCAACCATTCCAGAATGATTTTGGCAGTGTTGTAAGGTGCATTATCTGGCTGAAAAAGGGCCACTGCCATTCGGGAATATAATTTAAGGGGTGTAGCTAGTCTGCATCAATGCTTAGGTAGGTGGAATATGTCAAAGTACCATTGAATGCCAGAATCAAAATGCAATATTACCATTAGCATTACACTGCTTCCACCAATATGCTTTCTTTAAATGGTACATCCTGATGAAATCTCTTTCTCGTGTAACCATTGTAAATGTACCTTGTCAACCACATTAAAGAATTATGTCCACAATAACAAGAAATGTGATTCATCAGACCAAGTCACAATCTTCCATTGCTCCATGGTCCATTTCTGATGCTCACATGCCCACAGCACGTTTTTCCCAATGGTGTTAGCATGGGTACTCTGACCGGTCTGCAACTGTGCAGCCCCATATGCAGCAATATATGTTGCCCTGCATGTTTTTACAACTTTTTGTCATACCCAGCATTAACCATTTAATCAATGTTGCTCTTCTTGAGTCTGGACTAGGAAGGCTAGCCTTCGCTCCCTACAAGCATCAATGACATTTTGGTGCATGTGAGCCTGTCACCAATTCATTGGTTGTCCTTCCTTTGACCACTTTCGGTAGGCATTAACCACTGCACAAACCATGTTGCCCTATACTTTTGCCAATTACAAACATAGCAGAACAACTAATACTAAAAATCATACTGTAATTAGTAAGACAAAAAGTGACCCTCACGATCACAAATTTTGTTAAATGTTTTAACAAAGTAAAGTTAGAGTAAACAGTTCAATGTCACAAATCAAAAGATAAAAACGTAAGTAATCACATTTTTGCAGCATTGTGGCCCTCATCCAAAACTGGACCATATTTTGCAATGGGATTTTCAGCATTTGGGGTCATTTGGGATTGTTGGGACACAAAATAGCTTATAATACCTCCTGGTACAGGACGCCATTCATATTTCCTTTGTGACATGTAGCGCTCCAGTACCACTTATGTGCTGGGACCTTTTAGCTGCAGTTTCATTAACTTTTCTCTACATATTATTTAACATATTATTCAATCAAATAACAGAGATCTTTGAGGTATTTGCAATGAGTTTTCCCTTTTAAATTATAAAAAACAGGCTTTAGAAATTTACTTGACCGTCTCACTAACATTGTGTTTAGCATAAACCTGTTCTGGTTCTGATTCTGATTTATTAAACAAAGTTATTAACTTGCTAACTAGGATAATGCTAACCAAACTACTATATTACGTCTTATTACTATTAGCCTGAAGTACTTTACACGAGACCATGTGATGTTTTAGATAAATATATCCTATCCTTATCCATATAATATCCTTCATGTCCTCATGCCTTCTATAAGGGTTCTAGGTATCCACATTTTGTGCATTTGCTAATTAGAACCACAACCTTGTCAAACTTTTGCCAGCAGACGAATCATGTTACGCAATTAATGGGTTAAAACATTTGTACAGCAAGAAATAGCATAAGCACCTAAAGATGACATCTCTGAGAAATGAAAGCACGGCCATTAATAAACAAATACAGCCAGAATCTAACTAAAGCAAGAGGGGTACATTTTCTCCAACATTCCTTCTTTTCAGCACAAATCAAAGCAGAGGGCTATGATGAAGGCATGTTAAAATTTTTGGTAATAAGAAAAAATATTTTTTGAGAGGGTTTGGAGTAAATTCGTAAAATTAAATAAAGGGACCTTTGTGTGATGCCATATAAGAAAAACCTTTGGTCATTTTAGCTACACTTTGGTTACTTTGACTAAGCCTGTAACGATACATTTTGCTGGACAATAAATTGCTGGGGGGGGTTGGGGGTGTCGTGTTTATGTTTGGTGCTGCCTTACATCCCGAGCGTGCAGCGGGGGAGGGACTTCCTTATTTTGCAGAGGACTGCGGCGACATTCTGTGGCCCACCTACCGTTGAGGAGTGTGATCAATGGGGAAAAATAGAAAAAATTGATTTTCAGTGTGAGAAATCTTAGGTGTGGCGTGTGAAGACAGACAGATGTGTGTGTCTCACGCTCATTGCGAAAGAGTTGCCAGCCCTGTCGTTGCCTCGTCTAGAAAAGCCGCGAACAATGAGTGGATGTTAAAACTGGACTGGCTCTCTGCACTTCTAAAGGTCTTTCTGTAAATTTAGCCTCTTCTAATTTAATTCAAATATATTTACACCTGATTATACTATTACTTGGCTATTTTTTATTATCAGTATTACAAACGTAGAACTTTTTCAGCTCTGCAGCGCACCAGACCACAAGACGCCGAGTGAAGCACGTCTTACATCACACTGCTGAGGATAAACGAGGAGAAATGAGTCTCAGAGGTTCTGGCACGTTCCCAAATAAGTGCTGATCTCTGAAAAACTTCCCGTCCTGAAAGTGAGACGGCCGTACACAGTGGCATAAGCGGTATTCACAGCGTACCTAGTTAGCATTTTCTTACCATGTAGTTTGCTATTAGGCTATCCCTCAAGAAGGGGCAGTAGAGACCAATGTATAACAGTGAATTCCATTGGAAAGCAAACAAATGAAAAATATCACGGCTGGAAAATTATCAACCTCATTTTAATTATCGTGCAATTAATACATTTATTGTTTATCGTGACAGGCCTAACTTTGAAAACTATTTTTGTTTAATGATTTGTTTCAAGTTTTTATTTTACCATTTTAAATGTTCTACAGGGTACTATATTTGTACTTTGCCAGTGCTTAAATTACTAAAATAAATATTGGCATGGAATTTCAGACACTTTCCTGGCTTTAAAAAATATTTTATACCTCACATTTTTCTCTCAGCTTTTTCAATTTCCTTACTGCATATGTATGACTATTATTTAAGTACTACCTTAACAACATCTGTGTCCAACATAAAGGTCCGATTTAGCTTCAAGTATGCAGAAGGGTAAAAACAGCAGCACCCCAACTCAGATACCAAAGAGAACTAGGGATGGGCTTGGTTATTTTATTACTTGGATATCTGTTAATAACTCAGCCACGTGTGCCTTATTTCATATCTGTTTGTAACTAATCTTACAAATTAAAGGCTCAAAGACACAGGGAACAAATTCTACATAAGAACAAATAATTATCTTCTCGGATAACATTCTGAGGACAGTTAAAAAAAAAAAAAGGAAAATATTGCAATTGTTTTATGATGACAACAATGAGAAACAGTGAGAAAATATTTTTGTTCTTCTGTGCTAGACTGCCTATATGTCTTCAAATAATCAGAGGTTTAATAAATTAACAAAGAAACATCTGAGGTCTAATATGGGGCTTGTGGTGGCCTAGTTGTTAGGAAGTTGCCCCTGCGATCAGAAGGTTATGGGTTTAAATTCCAGGATGGCTAGGGGCATCACTTCCGCGAGGGAATGTTCCCACACACTGCTCCCTGGGGGCTCCTCATTTGTGGTAACCCCCTGCTTCGCTTAGGTCTTACCCACACGTACATGGGTATTTCTGTAAACTGGGATATTTGTACAACATTAGCACGTTTTCAAAAATATCTCCGTCCACATGGAATTACAAAAAATGCTTTCAAAATCATGCCAGGGCAGCAGGTGGCGATATAACCTTTAATCATTGGTGACCAAACAGAAACCTTGGAGGGGGGATGTCATTACCACAGTGTGTGTGTGCGAAATCACACACTTACATGAGTGCACTGAAATTTACTGCATAGTGTGCACTAAGCACTTCATTCTGTAGTGCACACTGCCGTGGGTAGGTGTTGAGTGAAATGGAACACTAATGTTTTGAACTTAGCGAAAGTGACAGACTAACATTTGCTCACAATTCTCCAGCCCGCCAAAATATCTGTGGGTTATGCCGCAGTATACATCTGTAAAATAATTTTGCATTTATATAAAATAGTTGCCTCCACTTGGGCTTGCATTTCACGGTTTGCCCCCATTATTCCATCCTGAAAACTTGTCCCTCCTCTTCAAAATGGCATCCGGTTAGTGAGCATAGTGTCCATCATTCTTTAATGCATTTTTTGGCCATCAGTACTTCACCATCTGGGTACTTTCAGTGCACTGAATTTTAGCATGGTTGTCAGTGTGAATGCACTATGCACTAAAACCCTGTATCTGTGTAGAATATAAAAGCAACTGAAGCTGACTCTGACATCTATGTCCTTCATACTGGATGGACAGCAACTCCATAGATGAGGATAAACATGCCAAAACAGCAGTTATACTTTGTATACATCAGGCATTGCAGGTGAAAACCTAATGTAAAAACGACACATACTGTTACGTCACAGGAGTGGAGCACAGTATGACGCGGAGAATGGCATTTACATGTGGACGAAGGGCCAAAATGCATAGAAAAACCTACTTTTCACGAAATATCCACGTACGTGTGACTGTAAGAGACTCCTTTACATTATTTTGTTTTAAACTGATTTAAATATTTTTTGGAAATAATAATATTGAATAACTCAATATATTTTGGGAATTACTTACTAGGGCTCAGTTCTTTTCCACAACATGACCACTGTTACCTTTAAACCATCATTTGCGTTCATTTGAATGAAAAAAATACATTTTCACCTTCAGTTTTATATTTTGCACTTTTAAGAGCACAACACATATGCTGAAACAAAAGTGTGTAGACTGTGATGGGAGGGCAGTAAAGCAAATATATTATCCTTCAGTATAGTATGATAGCATAGTTTTTAATTTTGCCTGCTACAACACACCTGATTCAACTAATCAACTAAAAAACACTTTTTTGCCGCTATAATAACCCTGACAAACAAGGGCCCCAAGAAAGTGTACTCCCTCCCAGCACTGTTGACAAAATGACTTTTAAGAACCACAAAAATATATAGCAGTAGAAAAATTTCCAATCTTACCTTTCAGCATGAGCCTGCTGGTGGAGCCAATAGTGATGCCTGGGAGGCTGCTGCGTGCCCCTAGCGCAACCGTGGCTTCAAGCAGCGCCCCACTGAGATGGGCTGCTACACTGGTTCTGGAAAAGCTGGCCAGGTACTTAGTTTGGAGCGGGAAGGACATCGGCCATGCTAGCGTCCTAGCCAGCAGCTTCCTTGATGGGTGTAAGAGGTGGACTTCAAAGCTCAAGGGAGCGAAAGCATCGTGGAGCTGGAAACAGGAACAGACGAATGACACTTGGAGATAGTGGAACTGTTAATTAAAATCCAGTCACAGCTCTACTGTTAATGCTGTGATAGGAAAGTGCAATGTAACATTTTTACAATATACTAGTATAATAACAGTCAAACCAGAAGCAAAAAATTGACTGGAAATATTTCTAGTGGGAATAATAAAATGGGCTACTAAAATAATCCCATATTTTAACAGTTTCTCTAATTTAATAGCCACCCTTCAGTGTGACCAGACAAAACTAGAAGGATCAAAGTTAAGAAGGATACACCACAGCTCTTGTCATGAAAAAACAACAAAGGCAGAACATGATTCTGTGGCTTGGAGCTTGTGAGGAGCATCCATTTATTTCAGCATTACCCAGGCAGGGTGGCATTTTTGCCAGCTACTTCTAGGAAGTCATTACGGCTCACCTTTTACGAAATTCCAAGTAAACTATTGACCTTTCTTCAGAGACATTACTCTCCCCAAATGAGAGTTGCAATGTCTGCATTAAGGCACTTTCAACTGACTAACTGAATTTTATCCCGGACTAAAACAATGACATACACAGCTTTGGGGTAGTTTTGGTTCAAGGAGCAAATGGAACACAACCTCAGTGACACTGGCAAATATTTGTACTTGATGTTTTAGCTTTAATGAGAATTAGGATTTTCGTAATGAGCTTCATGTCTCTTCAAACCATAGTTTTACCACATATTCATAAATCTTTTACTCTGTAATTGAAACAATCATTGAACCAAGAGAAACCTGACTCCTAACCACCATGCACACAACATAAGCTATATTACATTTTCATTTCACACACACTCCGTTAGTTAGGTACTAGGTACTGCAAACTCAGCTCTAAACATTTTATGGCTGTGACTAACACAAATGGCATATACTTCTCTGTGGCCGCAGCAATGCGAAATCTCTCTTACACCCTAACTGCACCTGTATATGTGACTCTGTCTAACTTTGTGGTGTGGGAAGCGAGTCTCTCCTCTCGGTAAGTTGTTGAGTGAATCACAGTGTTGACTTAATTAAGAAAACAAACAAAATGGTCACTGTTGCTAGCAAATAACTAGCTCAATAAGTGTTTATTTAACTACATAGATAAAGAATGAACATGGATTAAGGATGGAAGCAGTTTTTTCAGTAGCAAGTCCCCAAGCCCTCTGTAACCCCACCACATGGAGGGCATAACTAAAACACATTAAATCTAAAAGTGATGCATAATCTTCTCATACGATTGAATGATATCCTTACAGGCAATTGTCTAAATGTCCATGCACAAATGAAAGCATTTTTTGCGTGAAAGGCCCACCATGGGTTCAATTACATTGCACACTCAAGTGTAGGTGAAATTATTGCCACAGCAACCAGGATGACCGACTACTTAGTATGTCAACTGCTTGTTACTCATTTCTCTCATTTTACAACAGTGTGGAGCAAAATGAAGGGCATAAATAAAGCATTTCAGAAATAATTGTTGATGCACATTATCAATGGTGAAATAATGAAGCACAGCTGTGCTTATCATCTTGAATCCTTAATATCATGAATCATTTGCGGAGTCCCTCGCTGTCTTCAAGCCTTGTCTGAAGACCAGTATCTTTAAGGAGCCCCTTGGTGACTAACCATGCCTCATTTCTGCTTGTTTATTTCTCCCCAAAACTCTTAATGCCATCCTTTCCTTACTTTTTCCTTAAATTTTGACTTTTCTTTGACAGTAGTTGTTTAGGTGTACTTGGTTGTGCAGTAACATTAAAAGTTAGAAAAAAATTAGTTTCACAAATTTAATGGAAGGGGCTTATTAGTCCCAGTGAGTTGTTTCATGGCGAAAATAAAATGTATGTCTCTGTGTTTATGAGGGCAAAATGTAAACTGCTCCTATCCAGTACAATGTTCTACCCTGGCAATGTTCTACCCTGGCTCACTGGTTACAACATGACTAGTCTAACAAATTTATGAAAATAGATAACTATTCAATTTACCATTTATTTAGTAATGCCTTTCATAATAATCACAGTCACAAAAATAATATATTGTGAAGCAGGGGTCTTTAACTGAAATAAACACCCTTGGCACTGCTTGGGTCACTGTTGCAGCTACATGCTACCCACACAGCTAACAGGTGTATAATGCTCACTCAGCTTCCTTTTGAAAACTGAGACACTGGGTCACTGAGAACTTGAGTTCCTGGTTGTCTAATATATTTTAGGAAATCAGCTACATCAATGGTCACCATCCCTTCTCCTGGAGATCTACCTTCTTGCCGTGTTTAGCTCCAACCTGTATTTTACATGCTGCCCCCTTCTTTGTAAATAACGGTATGGATAGCCAAACAGGGTCAGCTGAAGAAATTCATCCAAAACTAACTTTTCAAAAGAACAGATTTCCAAGACCGGTGATGGCAAGCACTGAACTATCTACATGATTATCTACTTAATCATGGCCTCAAATAGTACATATTCAATCATATCTGTTCACTTATTTTCTTTCAGGTTTAATATACTTTTTAGACTCAGAAGATTCAGTACGTATTCAATATTCAATTATTAAGTCTTTTTACAAATTTTGTCATTTCATGTGAAAGATGTAAAATACATCTGAACACACATATACTCTAAATATATAAATATAATTACAGCATATACAAATTTATAGGGGACATATTATGCAAAACTCACTTTAGTTCTAATAGGTCTATGGGCTATACAAAACCTTTTCATGAAGTTCTTCGCATAAAATGAAGTTCCCCTTTCAAAATGAGATTTAAGGGCTCTGTCACTTTTATGCAAAAACGCTGTTTCTGGCCATGCCCCACCCACCCTATGCTAATGCTGTGTGTTTAACACACTTGAAACTATCCAGCCCTTTATCTTTGATCCCGAGTCGGACCCAAAGCAAGATGAGCAAAGCACTTCATGTGTGACCTACCTTTGCCCTTTATCCATAGATGTCTTATGCGTGCTTGTAAAAATGACAGACAAAAATGGCAGATCTTCAATAATGTAGTGGGTGGGGGTTTAGCCAAGCTAAAATCTTTGTATTCCACCTGAAAGGAGAACCTTAGAGACTGCAGCATGGCACCTACTGCAAAACACCTGTGTGTGTGTGTGTGTGTGTGTGTGTGTGTGTGTGTGTGTGTGTGTGTGTGTGTGTGTGTGTGTGTGTGTG
>JBBMFX010577972.1:351-14275 GCA_037832545.1 Rhabdalestes septentrionalis | reverse complement strand
ACCATTTATTAAAAATGTTACAAAAAACCACATGCTTTCAAAGGGTGTCCTAATTTTTTCACATGACTGTATGTATCTGTGTGTGTATGTGTGTAAGAGAGACTAAGCTGGGATGTGATATGAATTCTATATTATAAACCTTACCAGAATTGAAGGAATACATAGTTTTATACCCACATTCATTGTGAACTGAAAATGCTGCTTAAAATAGCGCACATGAGGTATAAATATGACCCAACTAAAACAGTGACCCTGATTAAAACAGTGTGTGTGTGTGTGTGTGTGTGTGTGTTACAGGTGTGTCAGGGTGAGGACGTGATGGCCACGACAATGATGTCACTGGCTGAAGTGGCCAGTATCCCATTATCCACCACGGATATGATGGTTTCCCGAAGGGAGATCCTAGCAGCTCAGTTTGAGTGTTATCTCAAAATGCTGCACGACCCACCACACACAGATTCAGGTCAGAAACACACGTACACACTCACACACACTACAACACCGCCTCTCTCTGTCTCTGTATTAGATAAACATATAATCAGTCATTCTGGGGTTTTTTAATGTGTGCTGCCAGCATCCGGTCAATTCACAGCCCCCAATTGGTTTTTCTGTGGGTTCCTAATGGGTTTCTCTGAACAGTTCCTAATGGGTTTTTGTATCAGGGCAGCAGACTTGACGCTCAACAGAGATACAGGATCAAAGATTGTGTTAAGATTGGAAATATCACTGGAAGACACAGAGATTGCCCTACAAGAGAGAGGGCAGGAGCGAGGAGGGCTGTTCTCTATACTGAAAGAAAGGAAGTGGAGTTTGTCAGTGTCACTCTTGCCCATTGCCTGACCAACTTTGAGTTTCTTCCCTATCTGTGTGCGTCAGGCTTCCTTGGATTGTGTACCAGGCTCTGGTTTGAGGAAGCACATGCTCTCGCCTTTTGTTTTCTGCTCCTTGAGTTTTGGCTGTTGTGATTGTCGCACTGCTCAGGTCTCTTTTTTCTATGAAGCTACTATAAACAGTACGTCCGTCGTATCAGCGCTTATGAGGTTCTCACTGCCACAAATGATTTTCCTAATGCTGCACCGGAATGGTTGGACTAAAAATTGATTTTGAACAATGCTCCGCTTGCCCCAAACGTGGTCAGTCACAAAATACAATTGGTGTATGAAGTTAGCTTCTTTCATTTTGTTATTAATAGATCTCAAATTAACTTTTCGGTGGCATACAACTTTCTATTATAAAGTATGTAGTACAGTGAAAAACAGTAGCATTTATCTTGAGTATACATTTAACTACTTTTATCCATTTTTGTAGATATAATCTTTAATATATGGTATTCTTGAATGTAAAACCTTATATATAAAGAGATTTTGAACCTGACAGCCAATAAAGATATATAAATTGATTTGTGAACATCCCTGGAAAACAGTCACACAGCATCAGAAACCACACAAGCCAGTCTCTTTCCAATTTCGTAGCATCACTACCCAATTTTCAGACAAGTGTGGGATGATTGAGGTTTGCATGCAGTTTATTGGCAGGCATGGTTGCTCTCATGCAGAACTAAAGAAACAAAGTTTAAACACCAAGCGTGTTGAGCAACCTAAATAACATTCAGTATTAAGAAAAATGGGCGGAGATGGTTTGATAGAATGGAATTGTCACAGATTACGGACCAATGAATGTCGAACTTGTTGAAATAGGGTCACTTGTAGTAAATCAACATGTAAGTGGGTGTGTTTGAGCAGGAAAACTGTGCTCACAAGAAAAACCAAACCAAAACTAAACAAACCTTGGTCACATTGGCATAAAGCTGTGAAAGTAAAGCCTTGTCTCACTGATGCCCCCTTTAGATCCCTACTGTAACCGCACTTGGGACGGTTGGCTGTGTTGGGGTGACTCGTCTCCAGGGATAGCCGTGCAGAACTGCCCCATGTACTATAACGACTTCGATCCCTCTGGTGAGCTGCTGGACATGTTTCTAGTCAAGTTCTCTGCTTGATATCTCTGGAAGGACTTGAGTTTTTCTTGAGGCAGCTGGTGGACTGGTGGATTGGGAGTTCACCCTCAGTTCATAAGGTTGTGGGTTCGAATCCCTGGACTGCTACACACTCCCTTGAGCAGCCTACTGCTTCGCTTTGTGAATGAGTTAATTGTAGAGAAACAATTTCACATTATTCACACTGTGTGCTGTGGTGTGGTCACACATGACAACGTGGGGACAATTAATTACATTCATTATACATAATGAATACAAAATTTGGCTTAACAAAATATAATTTTTCCTGCTTTTCAGTCTTTTCATTTCACATTTGTATTTGTAAATTGCCTATAAATGGCAACATTGTGAACAGACCTCAGTCTATTGAATGAACACACATATACACAGTTCATCAAGTTAATTGTGCCAACCCTCTGATTACTCAGTAATGATGAAACTGACATGCATGTAATTCTGACCCAAGTATTGTCATTACAGTGAGTATGGAAATGGCTCAAATATTAAATGAAAGATTGGATTTTTACACAAAATAATTGTAATGCAAACAAGTATAACTGAATCATGTCAGTTTTATAGACATGCCTTTTCTGATCTGTACTCCTCTCCTAGAGAAAGTGACCAAAGTGTGTAACATGGACGGTCAGTGGTTCCGACACCCAGAAAGCAACCGACTGTGGACCAACTACACCTTATGCAACTTGCACTTCAAAGAAACTGTTGTGGTAGGAATATTTAGCTGGTTTTCACATTTTGAATATATTGTTTTTAAAAAAGTATCATGCTTGCATTTTTACCCTCAAGTCTTTTAGGCACGTATATTGCCTTAATTTTGCTTCTTTATAAATGCATAGGAACTGTGTGGCAAAAGGTTCTATCATGTAATGAAAGGTTATGTCCCATCAGTTATCATCAGGCAAACTGTATGCCTAAACCTCCACATGCTTTCTGCAAACTGTGCCATTAAGTAATTTAAAGAGGACTTCTTTATTTGGTTTCTGGGTATGTATGACACACTGTTTGGGCCTCTAGGCAGCTGCTACTAGTGTTGTAATCTTTGCAACAAACACCGTTGGTGGAAAGTATGCATAATGGTTTCAGATATTTAAAACACGCAAGTTGCTTTGAATCATTTCGTACACATACAGAGATAATCACTGGCAGCACAATGGCTGACACTGAGCTCAATGACTTTATGGCACTTTTGTGGGATGCTACTTTTGTCAGTTTGGGAGCTTTATGAAATTCATTTCTATTTCTGCTCAGCTGCCCATAATTCGAAGCTTAAGAACGCTAGGCGAAAGGCTAAGAGTCAGCTGGAGAGGTGGAAAATATGCTGCCAGTGTAGCAAGAAGTGGAAACGAGTTCCCTAGTGTGATAGATCACGTTTCACTCTCTAGAAGTCTGATGGGTATACCTTAGTTTGACAGACGCCAGGTCAACACTATCTACCAGAATGCATTGTGCCAACTGTGAAGTTTGTTGGTGTAGTTTTCAGGGTTTGGACTAGTTCACTTATTCCAGTGAAGGGTAATATCAATACTAGTTGTGGCAAGGATTTAGCGAATGTCCTTTTCTGTTGCAGCATGACTGCAAAACGACATAAAGACATAATTTGATTAGTTTGTTGTAAACTACAGTGACCAGGGGTCTCATTTATAAAACTTTGCAGAAGAAAATGCCGTACACAAAGGAAAATCAGATTTATGAAAACGTGCGCAAGCTAATTCAGCTTTATAAAACGCACCCTACGTAGGATTGTACGCACGTCGATTTGCCGCACGTTCCGCCCTCGACACGCCCCCTTTCAACCATACATGGTAAATCAAATCACCTCATGAATAATTAAGCCCCCGATGTGAACCTGAAAAAGGCATCATGGCAGCCGAAGGGAAAAGTAAGAAGATAAATTTCTCTGAGACCGAAATAGATGTGCTTGTGGGGGAACATTTTGTTTGCTGGTCCAAGTAGTAGGGGGACAAACAAAAAGAAATGCCGTGAGTGGCAACAGGTTACTACAGCTGTAAACTAAGTGAGTGCTGCCAACAGGACGGTGCCCGAAAAAAAAAAAAATAGTCAGATTTAAAAGTAATCCTAAAAACAAGAATTGCTGTGTAAGGGAACTTGATGAATCTTGTAGCCATTTTAATAATTCCATCCAGAACAACAGGTATTATTGATCTTAGCGATGGCTGTGTTATCCCAGACCTAGAATAAAATTAAACAATTACTCCTGTATATCCTAAACAAGCTTTAGAATAAATTTGCTATTTTATTGTTAATTATAACATATCTGTCAGCTAATTCCCGCTGGGAACAGCCAGTTGCAAGGAACCCCAGGGTCGTCAGTACCTGTATTTGTACTGGGATTGTGCGGTTCCATCGGGTTCGATTGTGATAATCACGGCCCCCACTCATCCATTAACATTTAAACAGCTGTGGCGCATAGTGTAGATTAAATTAAGAATCGAGTCGAATCATGTATTTTATTTATATATTTATTCACTATTATTAATATGTGACTGAATGTGTGAGATTGAATATATGGTGTAGTACTCACTAGCACAAGGAATTATTATAAATGTACTAATATATTCACCCTCTAACTGTAATTTTTGCTCATACTGTAATTATTGCTCCTTTGCACATTTCTTTCATTTGCAAATGTGCAATATTATCCACATCTGCACGTCACACTTATCAATTTTATTATTTTACTTTACATACTTTTGTTCTAATTGTGTTTTATTTAAAAACAAAATTGCTTAACCTAATCTCTGCATTTGTGTGTGGAAAGCAAAGATTCTTGCACAGAAATGTAATCTGTACTGTACACATGACAGAAAACGTTTTGATTCTTTCAATCTCTCGTCAAGTTTTTTTCTATAGATCGGAACTTGAGGCGTGCGCATATTTTAGGTTACAAATGAGGCCTCGGAACTCTACTCTCAGCTCATCAGAGCACCTTGGGGAAGAACTGGATCATTGATTGAAATCTAGGCCTTCTGGATTTGCATTTTTATTGTTGTACTATATCTTTTAGGTACCTAGATGTTAGTATTATCTGCATACAGTGTGTCAAGAAACCAGCATGTGCCCCATTTTGAACAAATAGAGCCATGTTTCACTTATGAGTCCATATGAATCATGTGAAACTTTACTGTTGTTAGCACTGTTTCAGTGCAGAACAACGGGAATTGCTAGTGGTCACTAAAAGGCAGACTACTTTTACTTGTTTAATGGTCTGTTTACCTTGCGTAACACCTTCCTAACACGCTCCATCTGAGAATCAGTTAGAGCGCACTAGAAGAAAATGTTTCTTTACATTTTTTCTTATCCTTTCTCCTTAGGTTCATTTCACAATGTACTATCTGGCAGTGGTGGGTCATTTACTCTCTGTGGTCTCCCTAATCATATCCATTTTCATCTTCTCCTACTTTAAGTAAGTAAAGAACACACGTTACACAAATAAATGATTTTTCATTTGTTATGTATACATATTTCATTACATCACACAGTCACCATCCACTTTAAACTATTTATCATATACTTTAATTCAATGGCCACTTTGTGAGCTCTGCCAGCAATTTAGGTCCACACTCTATTGATATAAAATTTTAGGCTTTATCTCATGTGTATGAGCCACCCACTGTCCCAAGACCATCGTCTCTTGACCTAGTGTTATTTGACAGTGTCAGAGTCCTGGACGTGGAAACGGACGGGGAGGACGCCACAGTACGGTTAATGAGATACGATTTAATGAGAAATATAACAAACACAAAACCCCCGGCTCAGAACAAAACACAAAATGAACAAACTCACAAACACGGAGCCCGTGCCCCTCAAACGAACGAAGAAACAAAACAAAAGAGACTCCGAAAGCAGCAGATACTGTCAGTCTTGCACAAACTCGAAAATCAAACAGAGGGACACGGACCTGAAACACAAGACAAGAAACAAACAATGATTAACTGGGACAAGAAATAAAGAACAGAGTCAAACACCAAGAAACATTTGGGAGTCTGGTACAGGAGTGTAAACAGGAATCTAAACATGAACGGGAAAAGACAAATACAGACTCAGGGAAACACGGGATCGACTGGGGTTTAAGTAGGAGGGGCAAACGAGACATAGGTGGACTAATCTGGAAACAAGGGACTGGTGAAACTAATCTACGGGACGCGATACAAATAGGAAAGCACACTAGGAAGGGAACAAGGGAACTAAACAGAAGCTGGACAAAAATAAAGGGACAAAGGGAAAGGAAAGAAAAGAAAATGAATATTCGGGGGACGGGGACCGAGTTCTATGGGGAGAAGACGAGGTGACCGTCACAGACAGGGTGGGCTGTTCTCAGAGTGGCGATAACAGTAATATAATAGTGTCATGGTAGAGTTTATGTTGTTGATGTGAGTGTATCATTCACAGTGAAGTTCAAACACACAGTGGGCTTTTTATTCACATCAGTTTAAATGTGAGTTGAGAGTGGTCCACCGCTCAAACATAACCAGCCAAGAGTGGCCACTGAACCTAAACTGGCTATAAACCGCTGAAGAGCCAGAGGATAACTGCACCAACAGTTGCGATACAGTCTCTTGCTTGCTATACACCCTCAAATTGAAGCTAGGCAAAAAGATGGAAAAATAGTTGTCAATTAGTTTAAACAAGGTGAAAAAAGTGTAAATGAACCCATTTATCTTTCTTCGTGCTTTAAACCTTTCTCTCTTTGTATAACCCACTGGATGTGCATTGGCAATTATACCATCTTATGGAAGTATTGTGAAAATTGTCAATAGGACATGTTATGAGTATTTTGAGTGATTTGTGTTTGTGATTTTTTTTTTCATTCAGGTGTTTAAGCTGCCAGAGGATTTCTCTCCATAAGAACATGTTTGTGTCCTTCATCCTAAACTCTGTCCTGATGGTGATCTGGCTCACTATGCTCTTCTACGACGTGCATTTGTCTTCTAGCCACCCTGTGAGGCCACTATTACATGCATCCGTGCTAATTTCTGAGCTCTTTTGTTCTTACCACTCTTATAGCTGTTATATTCTGCTCAGGTGTGCAGTAAATATTTTCAGTATACCTTCAATTGGAAGTTCTTCATGTAAAAATTAAACTTCCACACAAATGGTATTTATCAGTCAGTTCAGCTGGCATGCCTTTCTCAGTAGATAAGTCTTTTGTTTGTATTTGCAGGTGTTTGCATGGTTAATTCTATTAATAGACAAATGTACATCTTTTGGTGTACATTCAGTAATGTGCAGACGTTTTGTCACTGTAATGCATTTCACTCACCCATAAAAAAAATAAACCTGTTTAGTCAGAACAAAATTTACACAAAATAAATGTTGTGAACTCACATTCAGATCGATTTAGTAGTTAACATGTAAATCAGAAAAGTATGTTCAATGTAGAAGCCCTGAGGAGAAAGGAATTCGTTTTGAATTAAAATTTATTACCAGTAATTTATTAAATTTTGTGTGTGTCGCCATTTTAAGAGTGAACAAGATATTTTTTTCCTTTGATTTGATTTGTTTTGATTTGAAGAAAAATATTTTTCTTTGGAAATTAAAATAAATATTGTCAGAAGTTTTTAAAAACTAAGGCAAAGCTGTGCAGTTAAATACTTACACCTTTAAAAGATAAATAGTTTACTCTGATATTGTGCATAGTAATTAGCAATGCAATATGGGTGCAAATCAGGTTTTAATAGTATTAATGTACTTTGTGTGTGTGTTTGTGTGTCGACCTTTCTGTATTTCTGTGTGTGTGTGTGTGTGTGTGTGTGTGTGTGTGTGTGTGCGTGCGTGTGTGTGTGTGTGTGTGTGTGTATTGATTAACCATTGACAGATCGTCTGTAAAATCCTGGCCAGTCTTATTCATTATATTTCCTGCTCTAACTACTTCTGGATGCTGTGTGAGGGGATTTACCTGCACACACTCATCATCGTGGCCGTGTTCGTTGGGGAGCAGCAGCTGGGCTGGTACTACCTGCTTGGCTGGGGTGAGGAATCACGTCTGTCTGATTAATTTGGTTAATTCCGCCATTTTAGCTTGATTACTGTTCGTTAGGCTCAGAGAGGAGAGGAGCTAAACCCTGCGGATTCATATTAGCAGAACTCGAACTCACTGGGATTCATTTGATTGTAGTGTAGCTTACAGTGTGTTCACCACAGGTACCCAGTCAAGATGACAGAATAACACCAAGCGCTCTCTCGGCATGAGCCTGCGGTAGCTGTTTGTATTTCTGACAGAGTTTCCAATTAGAGATGATTGAAGATTTGCATTTGTTTATCAGGCCCTCCATTTCTATTCCCTCTGCGTTGTACCGCATTTTGAAAGAAATGCATTGTATTCATTTAGTAATAATATGCTAATTTATTCTTATTAATATTTAATTCTCTTGCAGGATTCCCAATCATTCCAACTGTAATTCACACTGTGGCCCAGCTGCTCTTCCATGACGACAAGTAAATAAACAACAACAAACAAGTTTTTTGTTCGTGATTGTGTGTGTAGCTGTTTGCTTTTTACTTCAAGCTAGATACACATTTTCAGTTTCTTGCCGTTTTTAAAGCTTAAATAATTAAATATTATATAAAGAATATGTTAAAAATGTACTTGCCATTGTAAGCAAAAAATTACTTGTTGTTTATCATTACTAACCTATAAAAAGCCAAATCATTTCATTATAATTATAATTAGAGCATGAATCACCAGACAAGCGTTAGATATTTAACAAGATATTAAATGATAAAGCAGTTACAGTGACTCTGCATCACCGCACAACCAGTAAATAAGATGTCAGACATGCACTGTTACAGATTCTTTCATCTTATAAAGGAAGCTGGTTTTATTTGAAAGGATTCTATGTGCTTTTTTTTCTACTGGGAAAGTTAGTGGGATTAAATATGCAAGAAAACTGAGAAAAAAAAAGAAAAGACAAATACAAAACTGTCTGTAGACCAGAAAACTGTACACTCTTGAAAGTCAAGTCGATGAAAAAAAGGAAGATTAGAGGTGCATAAGATTAAGAGTGCTTGGGATTTTATGCATGACAAACAGGACCAAGAAATCCATGACAAACCTTCAACCAATGTTTGAAAGAAATGAACATAACTAATAATAAATAATCATTTTTAGGGTTGTTTGCATTGTTGTACGCTAAGAAAATACTAATAAAAAATGATAAGCTTGATTTCTTTTTTTTTGTTTAATTCTTGTTTCCAAAATTCAGTTAAAACATCTGATCAAATACATTTGAGTTCTGATATTTATGTAATCCTGCCCATCTCTCATTCATGCCCGGTTCCTTTCATAGGAAAGACTTTATTACGAAGAGGAATATATCAGTGACAGTGTGTGTTTTGATCAGATTTGTGTGTGTTTGTTTCTCAGGTGCTGGGTGGCCAACACTAACCTGCTTTACATCATCCATGGTCCCATCCACGTGGCCCTGGTGGTGAGTACCGTTACCTCCACAGGTGTCTGGGTTAATGGCTGCCAGAGAAACAGAAGCAAGCTGGCATTTCACCCCACACCTAACTGAGCTGCTCACTTTAGAAAAACATCTCTGCCTTCCATAATTGCATGTATCAGTGATCTGGATCTATAGGAAAACACTCACAGACAGATAGATGGTCCAACTCAGCAGCAGAACCAATCAATTTTCATTGAGGATGGGGACTCGATCAGGACCAGGACAAAATGTGTGTGAGAGAGAGAGAGAGAGAGAGAGAGAGCGAGAGAGATGGGGGAAGAGAGATGGAGAAAGAGAGAGAGCAAGAGGGAGAGAAAGAGAGAGAAAAATGAAGAGACAGAGAAAGAGAGAGAGAGGGATGGAGAGAGAGTGAGAGAAAGAGGGGGTTGGAGCTACACCACCAGTCAAAACTTTGAAATTTTCTACATTTGCATGTTACTCAAATTTCTTAAATACTTTCTAAAAATACACTCAGTATTTTTTATAGCAAATATATTTACAGTATGTTCACTATTTTCAGTATAAGTAACAATATAATTGCTATTATTAGCCAGAATATGTCATTTTTTATTCATTACTACTGACCTACAAAAAGCCAACTAATATAATTATACTGATAATGATAATAAAACAGTGAACGAGTGTATTTGAAGTCTAAAATTTGAATCTGCTTCACCACACAACCAGTTAATAGGAGTCTTTCATCTTATAAATGAAACTGGTTTTATTTGACATATTTTCATTTATAGTTGTTCACTCAACAACGTCTAGAGGTTAACAAGACGATAAATCTACATTGTATTACAGTTTATTAAATGGATAAGTGGTAAAAACATTGTTGTGTGCAAAAACATTTGACTGGTAGTGGATATGTACTGGAATTTTAGAAAACTCTGTTTTTTTGCTCTTATTTAACATATAGCACATTATAGTCACGTAGCGTCATTAAAATGCAGCCAGTGCTACAGTGATTATGTAAACACACCTGTGTATTGGTGCAGCTTTTAATGCAAAGCAGTGCATTAAAATGCAAAACATAGCTTCCATATAATAGGCAATAACTGCCAACTCACATATTTCGGGTTGTTTTTTATCCGAAAAATGAGCGGATACAAGCTCTCCTTCCTTATTTTAAATGCACTTTCTCAGACATAGCATGACCACTGTTGTACCAAGGGCTTCTCTGGGGTTGCATGACCCAAATTTCAGGCGAGAACCAGAAGACACAAGCACATAGTCATCATTTTCTTGGGCCTCATTTCCATAGGCCTATCTTTCAAAAACCCTTATTGTATAATCAACCTTTAGCACACAGGGGCTTAACTGATGCTCCAGAGCCTGAAACAGATTTTCAGTTGCAGCGCATTAATATATGCAGTAAGTGCAAAAGTCTGCTTTTATTGCACAGACGACAGACATTCACTTGTGAAAGAAAAATGTTTTTAAGCATACTTTGAAAGTGGACTTAATATGGGAAAAAAATATAGAATTGTTTATAACGTATACATGCTTTAATATTAATGTATTATTCGTTTACTTATGGCACCTAAAGTGTGTTTTAAATGTAAATAAATTATTTTTTATATAAACCATACATTCAATGCATTTTCTTGAGTACAGTAATTAAGAGGTTATACCTAATACTTGTGTCCATGTACTGTTTGTTAGATATTAAGTTCACAGCTGAATGTACACAGTTCAGACACGATTTAGTGATTAATTGTTTCGTTGTCGAAAATGAACTGATTATGACTTGTCTGGGTGAGCTAGTTACTTTTTAGCACCTCCGATATGTGTTACATTTCATATTAAATAATTCTTTGGTGACGGCTGTGATATGTTGAGATGCCAGCTTGGCTATGCTCATCAGAACTCCATTCGAGAGCAATAGGGGATTCCAGGGCATTTATAGTGGTACTGGTAGGAACCTGGTGGCTGAAGCATTTATAGCCTCTAAAAGCTCCCTGACAAAAAGACACTACATGAAGGATTTAAGAAAATGTGGCCTAAAGCTTGAGATGTCATTTTATGGTGGTTTGGAGATGGTTTTGGCTAAAAACACGGTTAAATGAATAGTAATCTATATGCAGGTCACATGTAGGTCACAATAGTATACGTATATATATATATTTTTGTATAGTAAGTAAAATGCTTATATTGTTGTAAAACGGTTATATATTTTTGAAAAGTAAATAAATTGGTTTTATTTGCATAGATAAGACTACCTATCACACCAATGTTAGGAAAATTTTACCATTTCACATTCCACGCATTTTCCAAATCTGTGTAATTTTCCTGTAATACGACCAAGTTTTGTCGTTGTCCCACAAATCTATTAGCCAAATATCTCTGTGTACCATTCCCTGCAGGTAAACCTGTTCTTTCTGCTGAATATAGTGCGCGTTTTGATCACTAAGCTGAGAGTGACCCACAGGACAGAGTCTAATGTCTACCTGAAGGCTGTTCGCGCAACCATCATCCTGGTGCCGCTAATGGGAGTTCACTTCATCTTGATGCCACACCGGCCCGAGGGCAGACTGTCCATGGCCATCTACGAGATCTTCATGAACATTTTTATACACTTTCAGGTCAGTATGTTTAGAGAATACAGAGCTACAGAGTAGTGAAATTTAACCCCTTTCTCTACTCGTCTCCTACTTCTCATTGTTTAGTTTCAGTTATCTCTTCTTTTTCCTTCACTTCTCAGCTCTTCTCATCTTTTCTTTTCTTCACTTCTTTTATCTTTTCTCTCCCCTCCTTTCCCCTTCTCTTTTCTTCCTGTTTCTCTTCATATCCACTGTGCTCTTATTTCGTCTCTTCCTGGGATTCAAACCCACAACCTTCTGATAGCAGGGGCAACTCCCTAACCACCAGGCCACCCGCTGAATTGTAGCTCACCTTTGGGAAATGTTAAAATGTGTAAGATATTTTATCCGCACAAATCGAGCCTCTTGTTCATCATCACATTGTAATGCTAACAAAACACACCGGCTAATTCTCCAGTGGTAAGGTTTCTGTAGCCTTCATATGATGTATTTTCTCCCCAGGACCTCTAGAGTGTGCTGTGTCTTGTGCTCGTTTTTGAAAAAGCAAAAGCAAAATTAAATAATCATAGAATAGCATTCCTAACACGGCCTCGTCTGTTCTTAACTCTGTAGGGGCTCCTGGTTGCCATCATCTTCTGCTTCAGCAATGGAGAGGTACGTGCTATTGTCTGCGTAACTGATGCATATTTTATGTTGTGGCTAAGCTGGGGATTTTTTTTACAGTAAAAAAAAAAAAAAGAGAGCGAGACAAACCTCTGTTCTCACATGAAGGCAAAATGCAGCAACTGCAGTATTGATCTGGGTTGTTTGAGGATCATTTTTTTCATGAAACGCAGGGCTTTTATCAACCATACAGTGGTTTACAGAAAGGAGAGTGTCACAAAGGCACCAAATCCATACGAAAGCTTAGACCATGCAATACACATGTTTTTTATGGTCTCATACAGACAAATAGGAATCTGTATTTTAGGAGTCACAGACCCAAGCTGAGATTATCAGTGACATTCAAAAATATACAGACTGTTTTTCACAATTTCACGTTTGGCACCAGAGCACTTGTGGAGAATGTACACACTGATAATTGTGTGTGAGTCAGTGAGTGAAGGAGTTAGTCAGTCAGTCATACAGCAAGAAGCAAGTCAGGGGCTTGTGGTGCTTTATATGTAAAAAACAAACAAAAATAAACTGTGATGTGGGGAGTCTAAATTGACCGTAGGTGTGAGTGTGTAATGAATGGTGTGTGTGTGTGTGTGTGTGTGTGTGTGTGTGTGTGCCCTGCGGTGGGCTAGTGATGGAATTACTGGTGTCATTTCTGGAAGCCTGGAGTATCAAGGACTTACAGAATGTCTCCCTCCAATCTCATTTACTCACCACTCCACTATCTCTGTCTTTTATTCTTCCTCATATGAATACACACGCGAACACGCACTGTTATGTGTGGCCCTGTCCCAACGTTTATTTGCTTTTTCCTGGTATGTTTGCTTGAACTTTTGCCTCTGTAAGCCAGCAGCCACTCTGCATTGTCTCCCCAGAAGTTTGTACAAAATGCATTACATATAAAAACAACAAAGGAAAAGAAAAAGCACAGAAGAGAATTAGTACAAAACACACGCGCCCACACACTCTCTCGGGCACACCGGCGTTTAAGGCTGAAAGAGAAAATGGAAGATGAGGCAGCTCGTTTATGGCTGATAAAGTGTTTAGAGCACGCAGCGGGAGAACGAAATATTCAAGCTGATCAGAGAACCAAAATAAATAGGCTGTGTCTTCCTTCTTTTGTTGAGATCACAGCTTTGTTCTAGCTGCTTATGGTTTGGAGACTAACAGGAACTTTACTGAGGATGGGGGGGGGGGGGGGGGTCTTTCAAAACAAAACCCTTTTTTCTCTTCAAACTGACATT
>JBBMFX010577961.1:0-14276 GCA_037832545.1 Rhabdalestes septentrionalis | reverse complement strand
CTCTCTCTCTCTCTCTCTCTCTCTCTCTCTCTCTCTCTCTCTCTCTCTCTCTCTCTCTCTCTCTCTCTCTCACTCACACACACACTGTGTGTCTCTGTCTCTCTCTCTCATATTGGGGGCGAGGGCTGTAGTGACTGACTGACTGACTGATGGTCATAACTCAGATCTCTTTTGGAGGAAAATGCTGCTGTTCATTAATGATTCATGTTTTCACTTCGGTTCTCAAAACACATAGTCTTGAGCTCAGGTTTCATATCACAGACTAGACTGTAAACCACACAGGGACTCTCGTCCTGGCCGGGCCTCTACGGCTGATCCCAGGTGCTGTTTGTGACAAGACTTCGTAGGACTCGTCGCGCTCTAGAAGCTTGAGACTGCAGTGCATGTTGGCCACCGCTAGGTGGCAATACGTACACGGGCGCACTAGTGGACTGTTCCTCAAGAATGTCCCCTCAAACGGATCCGCATGTGTATATTTGCTTTGGGATTTGCAGTTGCAATTCTTCAGGAGTTTGATTTTTACAAAACCTTATTTAATTTGATCATAGGAATATTGGGTTTTCTTCTATGTTTGTCAATGTGTTGTGACCAATTTTAGGATTTTTGTTCCTTTTTTACCTTTTGTTTTAGTTTCTTAAAAGTTTTGTTGTATGACCACTTTGCTGTTGTGTTGGTAGGAGATCTAGCAGTGTAGTGACATGAAGAGAAACGTCTTGAGTCTGGTTTTCTTGTACTGACTGCCAACTACAGAGTGAAGAAGTTTCGATTAATGGTGAGATTTGCATTAGTCATGAGATCATAGAACTTAGACATTTTATGATGAAGCCGAATACTTGATATTGTGTTAATGACTATGGTAATATTGAGACATTGTTTTAAAAGATGGTTGTTGATTATTTGTTGTTTTTTTTGTTTTATTTATTTTATTTTTTTTGTCATTTAAATGATTTTTTTTCCCCTGGACTTTTGTGTTCGCAACAAATACTTGAAATTTTTAAGAAAAATGGATGGCTTAGGGTGAAGTAGTCAATAAAGAGACACTGGAGTCAGCTGAGTGGTCAATAGTCCTTGTGGTCTGTTTTCAGAATAGATATGGAAGGCTGGAAGGTAATTGATAGACCACGTCATACCACTGATGCTAGGGGCTCCCAAGTTTTGTTCAGAGTAGAAATACACTATAGGACCAAAAGTATTGGGATGCCTGACCATTACACCCAGCGGAAATTTATTAGTACTGCATTCAAATACGTTGGGCCCCCGTTTGCAGCTCTAACAGCTTCCAATTTTCTTGGAAGGTTTTCCATGTGACTTTGCAATTTAATTTGTTCCCATTGAATCTGGAGAGCATTTGAGATTAAGCACTGATGTTGGACAAGAAGGCCTGGCTCATAATCTCCAATCCAGTTCATCCCAATGGTGCTGGATGTGGTTAAGGTCAGGGCTCTGTCCAGGCTCTGTTCCACATCAAACTCATCCTGCCATGTTTTTATGGAGATTGCTTTGTGCACTGCATGCTTGAACAGAAAAGGTTCTTCCCCCAAACTGTGTCCACAAAGTTGGAAGCATGGTGTTGACCAGAATGTCTTCATATGCTGAAAAATTAAGATTATCCTTCGGTGGAAGTAATGGGCTTAGGACAAACCTTGAAAAACAGTGTGTCCTACTCCTTCTGTCCATATAGGTGTTTTTATTTTGTTTGTTTGTTTTTGTACTTATAGTAACAACCTTTACTCTTTGGGTTTAAACACAAACATTTCTGTGAGCACAGCATTCATTCACAAGAGAATTAGTCACAGGTGTTGGACAATTCCCACTCACCCCAGAACTATTGAATGAAGAAGCTGTGTCAGCATTGTAAAAGAAAGTCAATTCACTTATTAGAAGGTCTGGATACTGTTGGACATGCTGTGTTTTCAATAGTATCTCCTCAAAAGCCTCCAAATTAAAGACTGTATTGGAAAAGCCATTGCTGCTTGTTGATAACCCGCTGTTGACAGTGTTATTTTGCATTTTTCAACAGCTTGTCAGTGCAATTTCAATTTAAAAGCACATTCTTGTTGATCACATGGAAGAGTTTTGTGAAGTGTTCTAATCATGGTGAAATGCAGCCCTGATTGGGTAGCTCTTATTAGAAAGACCTCTAAATATTCCACCTTGTCAGGAAAGAGCTTGATCTCTCACTCTGGTCTGCGTGTGACCTCAGTAACTTGTCAAATCTGACAACATATCTGACACATTTTCTCAAACTGCGAGCAAACCTAACTGATCCTGCTCGTGAATAGCTGTTGAAAATTTAATGTGAATTAACATTTAATAACAACAAATTTAGACTAAGTAGGTCATGTTTATGCAATAACCTCATTCAGTTACAGTTTGAGCAAAACCTAACCCAGTATGAACCAATATATGACCAAATAAACATCCAAAGTAAATGCAGCCATGACCAGGAATTTCATATAGGATCTCTAGAAGGAAGCATTTCAGGTCAAACCACTCCGCATGTTTGCTTACATCCTTCAATGGTGTTATTGAGTGGTATAAGCATGCAATGAAGTAAAAATAGTTTAAAGCATGAAATATTTGATGCACTAGTATACTCTGTGTAACTGCATGCTGTGTATGTAATTATGGACAACCTGTGCAATAATTTGGTGCAGTAACTCTGGTGTAGGGAGTTACTGGAGGTAAGTAAAAATGGGTCTGAGGTTTTTGTTCACATTTTTTGCAACATTAAACTGAGATTGCGGAGGCAGCACCTTCACCCATATACTTAAAGAACAGGGCAGCAGAGTGCTATATAAATAAAAATTGCTTTATAAACGAATTGAATTAAAGGAGTATGTGACCTCTCCAACCACTGTGGCGCCTGATGTACAGCCTTCAGTCCACAGAGCCTGCAAC
Source organism: Rhabdalestes septentrionalis (assembly GCA_037832545.1). Taxonomy (NCBI): domain Eukaryota; kingdom Metazoa; phylum Chordata; class Actinopteri; order Characiformes; family Alestidae; genus Rhabdalestes; species Rhabdalestes septentrionalis. The sequence goes on along the minus strand of JBBMFX010577961.1, from coordinate 11,375 downwards.
TGAAATCCTTGTTATACAAGTACAAACTCCTATATTTGTTTATTGCTTTGATATTAAAATCAGTTATCCTTAGACTCTGTCTATCCTTAAACAAAATATTAACAACACAAATTATTCTACAGGCAAAACCTGTGTTTCAAGGAGAAAATAAAAAAAATTAAAAATACTAATTGTTCAGTAAACTAATTTAAAACACAACAGATCAATGTTTAATGCACATAATATATATAATTGTTCCTTTTATGTAACTTTGTGGCTTTCTTTTCTTCTACCGTGACATATAGGTTAAGCAGGATTTACAAAACAGGTTCAGATATTTATCAAAGATGAATAAAGGTGTAATTGTATGTGGTCTGGACGAAAAGAAATGTCATTGGGGTCAGATTATTCGCATGCATCAAGCAAAAAAACAACTAAAGAGAAATAACTTCTTGTGTTGGGAGATATTATTGAAACCTGGAATGCCAGTGGTGAACAGGTGAAGTGCAGTTGTAAAAGTCAACTTATGGCTGCAATGAAACTGAGAGTAAATCCACAGGAACAATGGAAAGAGAACTCGTGGGACTGGTACTCATTTTTACACATGAACTGGCAACCCAAGTTCTATTCTTCTGTCATCGTATCTGGATGGAAATCTGTGTGGTGTTGTACTAAGCGATAAAACAAATCATCCACAATAAGTTTGTCACATAATGCCAAATACAGTGCTGAAGAGAGACTGAGTGTGTTGGGGGAATGATGCTGAGGATGGAGCTGGAGGGAAGAGTAGAAGAGGAAGGTATAGTAGGAGGTTTATGTGTGTGGTGAGGGAGGACATTCAGGCAGTTGGTGTGAGAGAGGAAGATGAGGACATGTAGAGGAGGTAAGGTAATGCCACTGTGGCAACTCCAAAAGTATCGAGAGCAGCCAAAAGTAGAAGAAGATGATTGCGTTAAATTAATAAAGGAATGGTTTGTCACAACATTATAAAAAAAAGTTAGTAGACATTACGGATGAGCCGGATACTCTGCTGAAACGAGTATCCGGTACAGATAAAGCCCTTTTGACGAGTATGAGTATCATACGAGTAATACGAGTCAATATCTGTGCTCGGATTGAATTCTCATTGGGTAGCTGACTGTGTCTGCGTGGCGTCTGTCAGCGCGCGTGTGTAGCACTTTAAGTAGTCCGTGTGTCCGTTTTTAGAGCCAGCGCATGTCGAGATTTAAAAAATAAATACATTTAAATATTTGGCTGTTCAGAGCAGGGAGGGCATAAGGGGGGACAGGAGCAATCTAGGGGAGCTCTCTCTCTCTCTCCCTCTCTCTCTCTCTGCCGGTCATCTGAGGGTTTTTTTTAACCGTCTGCTGGCTGTAACCAGTTTTTTTACTTCACGCACTGAGTGATACTTTCTTGCTTTATTTTGCGGAAAAAAATTAAAAAGAACAAACAAAAAAATCACTATGATCATAAAATATTAAAAGTTAAAAAAAGAAAGTTATATTGAGATGAAAATTCTTTTTCATTACATTTTACTTCATAATTGCAACTGCATGTGTTGTATTCATTGTTGCAAAACAATGTTCTGTATATAGTTTGTTTGTTTAACGTAATCAAAACCCCTGATCTGAAGCTCAGTGCTGATGCTGTCATGTAAATAATTTCCTAATCAGCAATAAATCTAACAATTTCTGATCAACATATACCAATAGCATGCTTAAAATAACATACCGGTGAAAGCCCCGCCTATTTAAAAGACAACCTGACCAACTTCCTTATTAAACCCCGCCCAGTTCCGGGATAGGCCCCGCCCAGTCCGAGTACAGATACAGATCATTCATCTGGTTAACTGATACAGATACAGATACAGATAATGCTGTACTCGCTCATCCCTAGTAGACAGTGCATAAAAAAATTCATTACAATGTTGAAACAAATCCAGTTGGAGAGAGAACTGCGGACTTGCAAAGCGGGGAGTTTCGAGACAACACTATCAGGAAATTGCTTATGTCACAAATGACCTGGAGACAGGAACCATATAAATTATAACTTTCAATTCAACCCATTAAGAACTGCAGAAAAATCCCCTTTGCTATAAATAGAAATGCTGAGGTAGAAATACTATAGGTAAGTAACTTATATTTAAGTGGCAGTACACTTGCTAGAGACTTCAGGAGTGGCTTCAGGCCAAGTGGACGGGCCAAGACAACAGGAAGAGGCCCACTGAGACTGCAGAGGCAGCACCTTCAGCTACAAACATGGACAGTGGGGCAGCAGTGGCTTGTGTCACCACTTCTGCCACCATGGCTTCTGGCTGCATTAGGAGGCCACGGCATCTTTGGGAATGAACGGATTCTACACCATTCCTGGACATTATTAGTTTAATACTTAAATATTTTAAATGAAAGAACATATATGTATTAGGTCAATTGAATTCATACTTACTAGGGTAATGCATGAGGTGTTAAAGTTACACTGTTAAAGTTACAAAACATACACTCCACACGTGGAAACTAAGCTGCAAAGGAAGACCTTTTGAAATAAACATGCCGATGACTTACAACAATAAACATTTACATATGACCAATCATTCAAATTTACTGTGCTTCAGCTGTGTCCATTTACCTTAAAGTCAACTGGGACAGAGATCATATACACATATTAGATATATGGACAAGAACAAAAACTGACTGTGTAAGAAATGAATAGCATTGATTGTGATTTTGGCAATCAAGGCCATTCAGGATAACAGATAGAATAAAAAAAGGAGAAAGGTTTACACATTAAATAAAATATTCTGAAATGCAATAGAGCAGTATTAACTTAATTATAGGACGGTAATAGTATATTGGACAATACTTGAGCATTCTTTTCTTGCACTTATCTTTTCTTTTCCTTGCTGTGAAGCAGCATCTAGAAAAAGTAATACATTCGCAAATGTATTAATAAAGTAATATATCAAAAGGCACAATTTGCACTAAACATTTATCTTAGAATGTCAGCTGAAATAGGAGGCACAAAATTCACAGGAGCTCCGGAGAGGTACAGCACCGGCCTGTGCATGAAACTTACATCTTAGCATGCATGCCATAAACATATTTAATATTTGGTTCAAAAACTGAACTTCCAAATGTGTACACGCACTAATGTCTCCAGTGGAGCCTGACATGTTGCTGTAGTTGCCACATGGCCTACAGCTGGTCCTGGGGTCTCCAATAACCTTTGTGGTGTTTGAACTTTTCTTCAAGGTCCCGTTGCTCCAGTCTTCATGCCCGCAGCAGGTAGCACTTCCGCAACCCAGTTTCTGCTTTGCCCCATGACCCAAAGTGACCATAGCTTTTAAATTCCATCTCCATCTGCCACTGATCCAGTGCCTCATCTACTTCAAAGCTTCCAGGCACATCTAAAGGTATTTTTATTTTATGTCTCTACATATAAAGCTGCCAGCCAGTTGATAGCTTCTGAGAAGGAATCACCAATAAAGTTATAATACTTGCACCTGAAGGGGCCACTCCGGAGCACTTGCCCTAAGTTGATGACAGAATTTTGTCTCCAGACCTGTGCCTAAAATTGCCACCAGTCCAGACCTTGTGTCTGTAGTTGAAGACACTGATGCTACAATCTTCATGCCAATGCCTGAAAATGCCTCTAATCCTGTGATCTATTTCCTGTCTGATGATCTTGCTGCTTTGATCTCTAAGCTTGCATCTGAAATCATCGTTGCTCACCTGCTTCTACCCGCAGCTGCATATGCTGAAGATCTAGTCCATGTGTCTGTGTCCGTATGAGTTACCACTACATGCAGCCACTCCTGGAGCCTCTTTAGCTCCTGTCCACTGATGAAAGCACCACTACTATTTATGCCCTGAAAGAACTGTTGCATTTGTTCCCCTGCTTAACCTGAAGTGAATCCTAGAGCCTCAGTTTGTCCTCCACAGTTCCTGTCACCAGTAGGGTCTTCAAACGGGAAAGCCTCAGCATTCAAACAGGTGCTACCACCCCAAAGCTTCTGCCCACTATCTTAGTGTCCTTACTGCCATCATCTTGGCCCCTGTACAAGTCTCAGTCCCATCTCATGACCCTGCTAATTCAGTCTCTAAGCCTAGAATAGCTTAGGTCTCCATGCCTGCAACCAAGTCAGCAGTTGCTCCTGGACCATCCACTGGGCCTGCAGAACTATTTTTAACTGAAGATATTACCACTATGGTCTCCATGCACATTTGAAATCCTTTCCTTTTTGTCCAAAAGAACATCTTACTGCAGCTGGGTGTGCCAGCACTTTGGAACCACTGGTGCTACCATTCCGTTATCCCTGTTTATGGCTGCAGTCATCACCACTTTAGCAGAAAATACTGCTGCAAGCATCTCTGTACCTTCCAAGGAAGTCTAGATGTCCAGGTTGTAATTCATTGCTGCGACAGCAACCCTGATTATGGCTGATTGTGCCGCCACTCCTGAAATTACACATCTCTTTCCAAGCTGATGATGATGCCACTCCAACCTCAAAGCCTGAAGCTGAAGTTATCACTGCTCCACTCTCCTCATCTAGGGCCCCTGCCTTCCACTGGTATTGCTGTTGTTCTAATATTTGCATGTGTGACTACAGGCATTAATGCTACTCAGCTTGCAGCTTAAGATTTCATTAAAAGCTGATGATGCTGTCACTCTAGTCTTCAATCCTGAAGCTCCTCCTCATTCACTAAAGTAGCACTGACAAAAAGACTTAGTGCCTATAGCCAAAGACGTTACAGCCAAAAACTGATTAAATTCCAGAGGACTAAAGCATTAATACAGCAGCTCTGCCCTACTTGTACCCAAGTCCTTTTGCTGCTTCCCTTGTAGCAATTCCTAGGGCCTTCAGAAAGCTGCTACTCCAACACCCCTGTTCCCAGCTCAGACATAAGAGTTCCTACCAGCAGCACAAAGCATCAGCACTAGAGCCCAAGCCTCAATGTGCTGCTACCCCAAAACTATTTCTGGTACCTTAAAGCATTGCCACTACAGTCTTCTGTTGCAGATGTCACCTTGTCTGTACTTCACAGTATTTCACGGTGGCCCAGCCTTCAGCCGCTCCTGAGACTTTCCATGTAAAGCCTGCATACCAGGGTCCTGTGTCTGCCCAGGATTTCATCTTTGTGTCTGTCCAAGTGTCTCAACAAGTCCTCATGTTGTTCTTTGTGCCATCTGTGTTTTTTGTAAGAATGTTCTGCCCAATTTTCTCTCCACCCTGGTCTTGTCTTCCGTTAACCTTTGCTCTGTGTCCTATTTACATTGTTCATGTGTGGTACGTCTGGAATAACTCGTATTAATAATAGTGCCCACCTGTTCCTTATTTCCTGTATGAATATTTATTTTCCTCTGTCACATTTGTGCACTGCCCTGCCATGTTTATATTGGTTAATGCAAATCTCACTGTCTGTTAGTAGTTTTATTTATTTGTTTGTTTATTTTTGCTTTGTTAGCCTGTGTTTCTCTGTGTTTTCTCAATTTGCTTCCTCTTAATGTTTATTCAGTAAGGTTTCCAAATTATTATCATATTTTTCTTGTCTCCACCTGTAATGCTTCAGTACAGAAAAATGGACTGCTAAAACGATATCAGTCAGGGGCAAGCTACAGCAATATTTTGTTTCACTTTTCACGTCAGTAAAAACTGTGGGTCGTTTTTCAGCCTTAGCATATTTCTGCTCATGCCCTTGACGGTACCCACACTGTGCTCCCAGAAGACAGTGCTTGTGTACTCCACTATGAAGGGCATGGAAGGGTCGCTGATCTCATGGCCAATGTATGAATATGTAAGAAAAAGCAGGTGAGCACCAGAATTATTTGACCTCAGCTAAGACCATGTTCGGATTTAACGTGCAGAAGCACCACATTGTCAGGGATGATGAAGCACTTCAGCTGGAATTTGCTTAGCAACAGAACGAGGTCCACAGTGTTTGGTCACATCCCATGGTCATCTGGTGGGAGGTACTTGAGCCGTCAGCACAGGAACTTTCCCAGAAGCCTGAAAACCTAATTGGCAGGTCCATCCTTCACTAAACTTCAGCATGAGCTATCCATTGGTGTGGAGCTCACAGTTGGCTCCAAAGGTTCTTTAGCAAATGTCTGCGGTTTCTCCAACTTTTGGGTATGATGTTACAAACTCTAATTTTTTCTAGGCTACTTCCAGAGGCAAGCTCCATGAGTTTTCTTCTTTCGGAAGTGGGGGTTCCTTGTCCCCTCCACCTCGAGAACAGGTATTCAGGATACGTGGTTCATTATCCTTCGATGTTGTGGACTGTCATGTGAAGTTTGTCCATAACGAAATGGAGTAGTTTTGGTGCCTTAGAAAAAAGCACTTAAAATTGTTACCCAGAAATAATATTAATCCCTTTTATTCAGTCCTTTCCCACACATTCAAAATGTCATTCTGCTTAGAAGGTGGCATATTCAGTTTATTACAATTCAAAACCAAGGAAACATGTAAACACCCATTACATGTCTACTGGGAGGTGGGACATGTCAGAAATGTTGAATGAGTCGGGTTGCATGAGGACTGGGTTAAAATTGATGGCAACTCCTTATATTTGCAACTGAAAGAAAGAGTTTAATGCTCCAACCACATATGTTGACGGTGGCTGGAAGATGTTGATGTAGTTGCCTCGTAGGACCTCAATGCATTGGTGAGCTTATACAGAGGAAAGTTGTAGATGCATTGGGGGTACAAACTACCTATTAAAACTAGGGCTGGGAATTTAAGGCGTTAATTAGATTAATTAATCCCAGAAAAAAATAACGCGTTAATATTTATTACGCAGTTAACACATTACGTCATCTTCTCGTTCAAAGTTTCGAGTGCACAGCAAGAGAAGCGAGTCCCAGATCACTGCTGCATGAGCAGCCAGAAAGCGCAGCTCAGTTCAATGAGATTTGGAAGAAAAAAAAGCCAAAATGGCAAATAAATAATGCCTTGTGAATGTTTTTTGCAGATTCTGACTCAGAAGGAAATATTTGCCTTTTGGAAAAGACGCTCGCACGTCTCCCGCTTCAACTCTGGAGCACAGCTGCACGGCCACGCAAGGAAAGTGTGAACATGAAGCACAAACACATTTATTTCAACACTTTGCCAATCGGGAAAGTGTTTGGAAGCTGTGAACCTGCTCGTAGTGTCTTTAGGAGAGCAGCAGGAGGGGGGAAATTTGGGCTGGAATTAGCTGCATTAGCTTTGTCCATCCAGACCTCCAGAGGGGCGGAGTTTCAGCGCGATGGCCAGAGTGTGTGTAGAGCTGGGAGACGTAGTTTATCAAAACTTACAACTATCATATACTGTAACCTAATTCATAGTCCGTTTGTCTAAACTGTGTATAGTGTTGGTACTTTGAGAAGAAGTTTGAGAGCAATTGCACTTGTCTGGGTTCTGAAAGCAGTGCAGCAGCATAGCGATAGCTTCAAGACATAATGTCCAAATTAATGATGACAGATGTCAAATATGAACAGTAAGTTTAAATGAAAATAAATAACAGATACCAGAAATAAACTGTATGATATACATTTTGGTTTTAAATCTTTTAATACGACATCTGTTTTTTAAATGTGAGATCCATAGAGAGAAATAGGTCTAGTTTTTACTTCCTTAAGGGATAATAACACTGCTAAGTTCTACTAGTACTGTAGCCTAGAGCTTCACTGTTGGTCCCTCTTTTGCAGCTATAGCAGCTTCCACTCTTCTTGGAGTCTTTTGGAGATTCTGTGGGAATGTGTGCCCATTCATTCTGTTGAACATTTATGAGGTCAGGCACTGACACTGGATGAATGATCTCTGCTACAGTTCATCCTAAAGGTGTTGGATGGGGTTGGGGACATAGCCATGCTGGAATAGAAAAGGACCTTTTCCCCAAACTGTGCACAGAGAGTTGGAAGCATGATGTTGTCCAAAATGTCTTGGTACGCTGAAGCACAGGGATTATCCTTCAATTGATGTAAGGGGCCACCTGAATTTAATAAATAAGATGTGTCTCCCAATATGATGTATGTACATCAAACTACAGTTCCCATACTGGTGCATCACTGTATTACAAAAAGACTCACACCCATAAATTACATTGCATGCAATACGTCATCTCCCAACAATGATGATGCAGAGTGAATATTAAGCAGCTTTTGGGTCAGCTTTTTCACATTTCACTAGTGGCTTCCATCGAAAGGAGAAATTCAAGCAGTAAATAGTTAACAAACGCTTGCACTATCAGGTCACTTTGTTTTGACTTTCCATTTGTCGAAAGAGCTATCAATCAAAAAAGGAACCCATAAATGGAGTGAAGGGCGGAAACGTTTGGACCTCTCAGCCAATTACAGGTCGCTTGCTTGTAATCGCGGCGCAGATTTAAAAGTGAAATGAAGCCCTAACATATTTTGCAGCTGAGACTGTAGATTCTCAATGAGTCGAATATGCATGCAGAGGGATGATTGGTGCAGGTAAGCTTAATTTTCCTTGATATTGATGCATTTTTTCATCAAGCAGAATTTACTGCCTACTTATAAAGCCGTAAAGTCTGTGGCTGTTCTTCGGCATGGCTACCCTGGCTTTTTATACTTAATTCTCACGAAGCTGCTTGTCCAGGTCACGTTTAGTGTCATTTTGAGTCTTGTTTCTCCGCTTCCATCGCGGTATCCAGGAAGACTTTTGACAGGGATTTGCTTACCTTTCTAATAATCCCTCTCGCTCTGTGTATGATTCAGATTTTTGTTTATGTGGCCAGAACACTTGCCTTTCTGCTCACCTTGTCTGCGCATGCAGCACATTATTTGCCTGCATTTACACAGTTTTTACAGTCAAATTTGTCCACACTCTTTGCTTTAACATGCCCTCTGTTCTTAAGCCTGGTACTGCATTAGGAGGAATTAAAGAATTAATAACTGCCTTATAAACACATATTTACTGCATCAGTCTTCAGATTCCCCAGCCTGTTCTGTTTCAAACTAGACGCCCTGCTTAAGAAGTAATGTCTTATTTAATACTGCCTCAAGTTTGTCTAACGTTGTCTACAAGGATATTTTGCTCTCTTTTAGTAGTTAGAACGTATGTGTTCTTTAGCAAAAAAACTGTCTTGTTAACTGATGCAACCAGATTGAGTGGATATTTTACTTGCTATGATATAAAACTTAGTGAAAGATGGGATGTGAAAGAATTTGTTGATTGTTTTATTCAGTAGTTGTCCTACTAAAGAAATAATTCTGCTTATTTAATACTTTTTAAAGCGTATCTACAAGGATGTTTTGCTCTTTTGGAAATATTAGACTGGGCTAAAACCTCTGGTTCGTTGATGCTACCAGATTGAGTGGATATTTAAACCTGCTGTGATCTAGAACCATAAAGGATGGGACGTATTAGAGTGTATTTCTACTATTTTTACTGATTGAACTAATATCTGCTTATTTAATTCTGTTTTAAAGTGGTCTAACCTTGTCTACGTGAATGTTTTTCTCCCTCTCTGTTGTTAGACTGGGCTAACACCTCTGGCTCGTTACCAGATTGTCTAGATTTTTATAAAACTCCGAGTGATGGGATGTTCTCGCTGTGGGTGACTTTTATTCATCCTAAAATGGTTTAGGGTGTATTTCTAACTAGCTGCCCTGCTAAGTAACTAATCTATGTTTATTTTATAATTTTAAAAAGCTGCGTAACGTGTCTACATTGATGTTATGTTCCCCCTGAATGGTCAGACGGGGCTACGTTCTTTAGCTTATTTTTAAACCTCTGGCTCGTTAGCAGATGTTCGTTAGCAGATTGAGTGGAAATGTAAGGTGTTGTGATATAAAACTCAGTGAAGGATGGAATGTTCAATCTGTGGGTGACTGTTTTATGCACCCTAAGATGGCTTATGGTGGGTGGGAAGGGGTCCAGGGGGGCTTTCGTGGTCTCTGTGACAGAAGCTAGCAGGGCTAGCTGGCTTTTGTTTGTTTTTTAGGAGACAGTGTGGAGGCGGCAGGCTGTCCAAACGGATCCTGAAAGAGTAACAGCGTTCTATCCGTCGCCTCTTTGTATCATTTTTAACTCGAGGGTCTTCTTTTTTATTTATTTTTTCTTCAGCCGAGCTCTCTGGAAGCCTGATATATCCCCTAAAAACATGTGGATCATCTCTCGGATGCCTCCTGGACCACGCCATCCGCTGTGACGGGACTCGAGGGCCTTAAAGGACGTCGCTCCTCTCCCCATGTAAATAACGTCCTCCTCTCTTTCCTCATCATCTCGCATTTTATCACGCGCTGCAGAAATTAAAAAAGCGTAGCAACATGGTTTCACATTGCACGCGATGCACGGGCCCTCCAGTTTACCCAGGAGGTGCTTAATCTTTTTTCTGCATGCCACACTATCTTTGTCGAGGGAGAAAATAGAAAACAAGCTTGTTCCTGAGATGCACAGGGTGTTCGTCTTTATCTATAACCTGTATATATAGGGAGTGTGTTCTGCAACCTGTTTGCAGATCCACTTTGCACCCCTGAGCTGTTGGGCTGATAGAGTGAGGGACACAATGGGGGAGGACTCAGCTAGCCTGTTAGCTTATGTAGCATCAGAAATCAAGCTCAGATCAACATACAGGCCACAATGTGTGTTTGTGTGTGTGTGTGTGAGAGAGAGTGTTTATGTCTGGAGTGTCTCCTGCTTATCCCCTGTTTTCCTATCTTTTGTAAATTGTCCAGTGTTGTCAGTGGGTTATGATGATCACACTGAGATCCAGTTAGCATAGCGACCAGGTGGTGCAGTCCTGTTTTTTAAATGGTGTTTAATGAAAAAGTGTTAGCTTTCTGTGAGAATTATTGTCATCCTAGATCCTCATTTATAGTTGCACCTTAAATGGTGCTGCAGTTGTATTTAGCCTAACCCTTCCATCGGAACTACAGCAACATTTAAGGTGGAATTGATCATTCTGAGAAGAAGAAGAAGCTCTCCTCAGGTTGGCCAGATTGTCCACGCTCTCTCTGTGACCTCTATGATGAAGTTGCCCGCCTTGTTGGATCAGCAGCCAGTGCAGGATGTAGCAGCCCCTACACACAGAGACCGAGTCAATGGGTGCTTGCGTGTTTTGCTCCATCAACTCTCATCATGTTGTTGTACATCCCTCCAGGACATTTCCACTCACTTGAATGTGCCGCATTTTTTGCTGTGCATTCAGAAAATGTTTCTCAGCTTGTTTACATGTGATTTGTGCTGGAGTGTGTTCCATTGACCTGTTGTTAGTTCTGTGTCCTGCAGAATCTAGAGACCTCCATCTGTGGTCCTGCTCTAGTAAAGGAACAATACTGTTTCTGTCACCCTCTCTCTCTCTCGCTCAACCATTTCCACCCTTTTCTGGCTACTGTACCACTGAATGCCATCACCCCTGCGTCCCCACCCCCACCCGCCCATTCCCACCCCA
>JBBMFX010577952.1:0-14276 GCA_037832545.1 Rhabdalestes septentrionalis | reverse complement strand
GTGCATATTTATTGAGATCTTTTCTAAAACTGAAGAGGCCTTAAAATGGTCTGTATTTTATTTTTCATTTCTATGGGCAAGACAAGTTGTCCAGAACATGAAGATTTGCTCTAATTCAAGGCAAATGGACAGGAAGTTCCATCGAACCAATCGTGGGACATTTCACAGGTGATAAGCATTCTGTTCCTTCCCCACATGCTCACAACCCAAATCCTGCATCCAGCTTACAAACCGAATTTTACCCTGAAATTTCACACAACAAAGATAAGAGACCACTGCAATGTATTTTAAAATCAGAATCTCTATTAGTGACCACCATTCCATGCCAGTTAAATTCATACACAAGCATCTGCTTTATGAGAGACTAATTAGTGAGCACCTGAATCAAATCGATTTATTGAGAAAACCAGTGCTGTAATCAACACTCTTCTCTTGCAGTGTGACCAGTTGCATGGCAAAACACTGCTAGAAGTATATCAGAGGTAACTATTGCCATTTTGTTTAAGAGTGAACAAGAGATTTGTTTCCTTTTACTTATTCGATTTCTGTAAACACTGCATCATTTCTCTTATTCTGGTGTTTTGCCATTTCTTCATAACTGTGCTTTAAGAAACAAGCTTAAGATTTGCTTTAAGTTGTATTTAGAAATTGTAAGAAGTGTTGTCAGCAGTTCTTAAAAAGTACGCCAAAGCTGTTCAGTACAATACCTGCACATAAAAATGATAAAACCTGTGAAACTGAACATCTTTGGATTGGACTGTTATATTTTCCCAGAGCTGAATGTTCAGGTTCAGCAACATCCATTATTCTAGTTACGGTTTTGGCCAGACATTGGAGTGCACCTGTCTGAATGTGTGCCTAATTAGCTTAAGGAGCATTTGTTATTTCATGCCTGGCTTGCGATCCATTATACACATCATCTCAAATATGTTCAGTTGGGTTGAGGTCAGGGCTCCTGCAGGCCACAGGAGTTTCTCCACACCAAACTCTCAAACTTCGCCTGCACCAGTGCACAGTCGTACAAGAAGCTAAAAAAGACCTTCTTCAAACTGCTGGCACAATGTGAATGTATACAGTTGCCAAGAATGTACATGAATTCTGTAGCTCTAACTTCACTGTGGAGTTAAGGAGCCTGTGTTTTGTCAATATACGCTATCTGTCAAGGCTTTCTGTGCCTTGGGATTCATTACCACACCCATAAATCTGTGCTACCCTGCTTTGGGGACAAATCTCTTTTTTACACCCACACTCTGCCTTCAGTGCACAGTGCAACAGCATATGAGGCCCTAGGGTAAAGAGGGCACATTTTGTTGTCTTTTTTGTTTTAGTCGATTTATTACTTGAAATCTTCATTTTTTTGGCTGCATCGTCCACTTCTTTAATAAGTAGATGCACAATATGAGAAAGTACATGCTTAATCTTATTTAACATAATAGTGTCAGGTAGAATTTTATGAGCTACAACGCATAGGTTAGCACAAATCGATAGACGCTGCTGTCGACGCAGGCTGCCGTAGCATTTTTCGACGGAGCGGCATGAATCTGTCACGATACCAGTCAGCGGCCACTAGAGGGCCCTGCAGGACCATGAATTCGACCCCTGTGGTAATTACTATCTGCGACCACTAGAGGTTGTGGACTCACCTATAGTTTGTCTGCTTAATGGTTCCTGTTGCCCCCTCATGCTATTTAAGTCGGTTACACTTTAGTTCATGTTATGGGAGCATACACTCACCTGTATCCTGTTTGTGTTTAGAGGATGTTTCCACGGCTCCAAATCCTGAGGTGGAGTGCTTTGTATTAGTCCAGACGACACTTGGCATTGCACATCTTAGGCTTGTGAGCTGTTCCTCAGACTTGAAAACCCACTTCATGAATCTCACAGCAGAAAGTTCTGGGGCATGTTATGTTCCAGAAGACACATAACTTAGTACTAGACTGGGGCAAATCTAGGAGGGGCAATATGACCATAATGCTGGATTTTATACACATTTTAGCACATTCTGCCCTAACATTATGTTTCTATAGAGAAAGTGGTATATTTCTTGGTAAAAACATTTAAAGCACAGAATTAAAATCACAGAACAGTTCGTCAAAAAACTAAAAGAATGTAGAGTTACTTAACTGTGTCAGCATCATGGCATTTAATACTAAACCCAACTACATGGCACATAATTTCTCTCTATACCTCACAGGCAAAATCAACTTATACTGTCTTTTATAAGGAAATACGCCTTAAAAAGTCCAGAGCTCTGAGTCAGAAAAATGTATGAAAGCTGAAACACACACGTTCAAAAGGATGTGAGCACACACATAGAGCCCACTCTGCAGTATGCAAATGAAATGATAAGAGAATAATCAAGTCAGACTTTTGTGGTATTCTGAAGCTGGAATTATGGCTGCTCTCTGGGGGGCTGTCCTTTCTTGCCTTTATTAACACAGTCGATGGTAAGATGACGGTTTCTCTCTGTAGTTTTGTAGCATAAATGAGCAAATGTAATAAAAGCGGAAAAAAATATGAATACGAATATGGACTTCAATATTTTTGGTCATGTAGTGTCAGTAGTAAATTAAATAAATTAAAGAAAAAAACAGCAATACCAAGGATAAAGACAAGCCCCTACTGAGCATTACCTCATATCAGCATAAACATCCTTCTTTCACTGCTGGTTTTATCTTGAATTCTAGCCTACCGAAACGTATTGTCAATATTTAAAATTCTTTCATGAATGCCATTCCTAGTAGTGTTTAACTTTCGCCAACTTATTGCACCTATATCTCACGAAATGTTTAGATGTTAGATGCTCAGAATTGGTATAAGTGCAGAAGTTTTTAATGGTGTCTTTGTCGTGGCATTTAATCCTAAAACTGACTACAAGACACATAATTTGGCACTTTAACTCACAGCCGGAATGAACTTTTGTTTTTATAGGAAAGTGTTTTGTAAAAACACCTTAAAGATTCAAGAGTTCTCTGGTTTTCCTTCAACACTGAGTCAGAAAAATGTATTAAAGCTAAAACATACACATTAAAAAGGATGTGAGCACACACATAGAGCCCACTCTGCAGTATGCAAATGAAACGATAAGAGAATAAGAAGGTCAGAATTTTAACGGCTGTTCTCTGCGGGGCTGTCCTTTCTTGCCTTTATTAGCACAGTCGATGGTAAGATGATAAGGTTTCTCTTTGTAGTTTCATATAATAATTTAATAATAGCTGAAAAAATATTTAGTTACAGTCTGAAACCTTTTAGTCTGAAACCTTTCTTTGGAAGGGTGTTTTGTTTCAGTTGATTTGTAACTGAAGTTGTAAAACACAAATATTAACTTAATAGAACTTACATGAATAGCAAATTGGCAATCATTTGTTTGGAACTTAATTCATTTGGAACTTAATCATGATTATTTATTAAAAGTTAGTTTAAAATGGTTAATTAATTATTTAATTGGGATAAAATAAACCTTCTCTGTGGAATACAGCTCAAGTAATTGTGAGCATATGATCAAGTAACATTTCCTCTAGTTTTACATTTGGAATACATGTTAAAAAACTATTTGCAATACAGACTATACAGGATCTGGGCATGTGTCCACTCCTCTTGGAAGGGTTTTGTGCTAATTCTTTCCATAGAGCATTTATGAGGTCGGGCACTGATGTTGGACGAGAAGGCCTGGCTCACAATTTCCGTTCCAGTTAATTTCAAAGGTGTTGAATGGGGTTGAGGTCAGTGAGTAAGAAGATCTCTTTTTGGAGCTTGCTTTGAGCACTGGGACTCAGTCATGCTGGAATAGAAAAGGTTCTTTCCCAAACTGTGTCCACAAAGTTATATAGTATAGAGCATTGTATAGAATGTCTTGGTATACTGAAGCATCAAGATTGGCCTTCGCTAGAAGGGGCCTCGCCCCAAACCCTGAAAAACATGCGTGGCCCAACATAATTCGTCTTAGCTATTCAGCAAACAATTTGCAACCAAAAAATGAAACAGATACATTAAAAAACTCTCATTATGGCACACTCTGTCATGCCACAAATATCACCACCATTCCAATAATATCTAGTCAGTGGAGGTCCTGTAGTTATTCCTTTCCATTAAAGTATGAGTAGCTGGTGAATTTTGCATAGCAACAAAATAGCTACAAACAGCATTTGTATTCATACAAAGTGCATCGATAGGACTTCTACAAATGTCCACCGAGTGTAGGTACATTACCAACTCATTGTAGTGCCAGAACACAGCAGACAAGAGGACAATCACAAACCAGAGCCCAACAGTTTCACAGAATAACCATTAAACTAGGTAATGAATAAGCATGAATAGAAACAAAGTGTGCATATGTTTTTGTACACAGTCATCCCATAACTCTTTTTATTGCGAATTTCAGCATAATAATATTTTAAACACAGATTCCCTTATGAAATCTGTAGTTTGCGATTGGCCACTTAAATTTATCTCAGTTTAATTAAATGTTAAATGTATTGGCACAAAAGCCTTCCCTAAGGCTGATAGTGTGAGGATTCTAAACACTGACTCTTCCCTCTGTGCTTTTATTGCTGGATAAATATCAATAAAAGTTGAAGAAATGTCAGTTAAAGTAGAATTTATGCCTAAGGTCTTTCTCTGGTTGAGATCACTTATGTAAACATTCCTTCACCCAATAGATTTTTTTTAGTTTCTGTGTGAATATTTGTGTTTGCTTTGCAGATTACATTTCATAACTTTATGTGGGTGGACTCTTCACTGAACTTTACTCCCTGGATCAGGCTTTTGAAATTTCTCCCCAATTAGCTATGGCTCCTGAGTGTGCAAGTGAGACCAATCAGTTTCCCTGGTGACATGATCTGTGACTTTATATGGAGGTCAGACCAATCACAGTGGTACCTGAAATGTTGCCCTGTTTCAGTATTCTAAAAAAGAGAAAAGTTCACATTCTAGCTACATCACTATAGCCTGGTGTGCCGGAGTCTCGACTTTCACTCTTTACCCTTATAATTTAACCCTGTAAACATGAACAGAACCATCCTTGTTTTCTATTTATTCTCCATCCCTTCCTTTGCCCGTCTCTGAGGGGCTCCGCTGCTCATCTTTCTAGCCTAGTCAAGCACCATCGGTGCTAAGTGTCACAGCCTCATCCCTGATCTGCAATCACCAAGGTCCTATACTGATTTCAGTCTTTTGGACTTCCCATGTACTTTCCAACTCCCCCATCCAAGCTTGAATGCTGCCTAAAGCTCCAGCAGAAATTGTTGTTCCTGCTGCTGTGGACTGGAGACTCTCAAAATACTCCTCACACTGATTAAAAAAGAACCACCACTACTGACTCAAAATGTTCCTACTCTCTTAGCTACAGACTGCTAGCAGTTGAGCAGTGATGAAGTTTGTAGATTAAGGCCATCTATTAGTTTTCTCCATTCTCTAAATCCAGGTCAATCAGAGGCAGACATTTTCCTTTTTTGAACCTTGTTTACCCTCCAGGTTTCTTATTCCAACTTTTGGGAGTTTGTCCTCATATCTGTTGCCTTGCTCTCTGGACACTATTTTATGGACACTCTTTATGACAACATCAGTTGCAAAACTAAAACTGAATTGAACTGAATAGTATACAAGTATGTAATCTGTGTTACAAAATGTCCTGTAATAAGCAAGATAAGCATCAGAACCCACAATGCAACAAATCACAAAACTGATTTGTTTTTGATGGTGTTGTAGATCGAAGTGCAGATTTAATGTGCATCCCAAGCTAACGTACAATCTCTCTTGAATTACATTTGAGCCACTGAATCACCTGCTCTACTCCAGCAGGCTGCTGATCAATTATAATGGCAAGCATTACTGTGACTTCTAGTTTCACATAATGATCTATGCTGGAGCCTTTAGGGCGTACTCATGTGTGGTACATTCCAACACTGGGCAATACTCTTGTGATAATAATGGCCAGTGGGCACAATATGACCGAGTATCACTGCACTGCTAACAAATTATGTATTCTTTGCACCCACAGTCTTTCAGCTGAGAGTGTCTGACAGGAATCATTAGATTCTAATTATCATAGTTTTCCCATAGGCTATCAACTGTTTAATTACAGATGAGATTTAAACCTTAGGTTTTACTCACTTTTTTCTCTTCATGTCACAATATTACCCATGCCATCAACTTGGTCTAAGCTGAAAATTTGAAGGAAGGATAAACTGAGGGTAAAACTGGACTAAACATCATGTAGTGTATGCCTTGCCTAGACTGCAGGATTGCTGGACTGATTTTGATGCTGTTTTGCCGCTGTCAGTATACGTATTATTGCAAAGTTTTAGTAATGCTTATTCACTGTTATGTTTGTTTCCTATTTCTTGCATATGTTCTCTCTCTATCTATTCTTCATCTCTGTCTATTTTTGCCTTACATCATTCAGCAGGGCTAGTTTTGATCTATTCCAAGCACCTAAGAGGTGGGGGGTTGCAGTGCAGTGTTTAATGAACTCTCTGAGTGTGTTATGATCAGAGTTTGTAGCGTTCAAGCGTGACGAATCATATGTTTGCTGGTGTCCATTCATAGTGGCCCAATTATTTTGGTTAACAGTTTCCTGTTATTGTATGTTCCTTTTTTTCTTATTTAATACCAACCAAGTGACACAATTAAAGTATTTAAATTAAGACAAAAATTTTGTATTATTTTCTAAAACCTGTGCATGGATATATCTTATATATTTGTTGTCATTTTATTTGTAGCAGAGTTCCCCTTACTCTCTATTCAATATTCACATATCTTAAGATGTGGCTTGGTCAGTAGGCATTAGAGGGGGTTACAACTTGGTGTGGCTAGCGGGATGCTAAGTGTCACTAAGTCAAGCAGCACCTGTGTTTGTGTGGAGGGGTGTGTGTATAGAGAACAACAGCTAGTAACAAGATGAACACCACTGAAGAAGGAGCTGTGCCAGAGCTACGCCTGCTGTGAGGTGGAACAACCTCAGGCTGAAAATGAGAGACTCTCTAGGAGGCGTACTGGGGGTAGTGCTCAACCTGTTTGGCGTAAACAGGCCCTGTACCTGCCTCGGAAGCGTCGGTGACCAAAGTTTCCAGGCTCTGCATCAGCTGTGTCCCTATCTGTTGAGGAATGGGTTGAAGAGGCACAAAGCTGTATTAGATTAAGTTTTATGTCTGAACTTGAAAAAGCGATGTTTTTGTTTGATCATTTGGAGTGGGAAGCTTGAAACTAAATTAAGTACCAGCCCATGGCTACTCGAGAAAACCCTAAGGCTAATATCAACGTGTTGAAAGAGTGTTTGAAAGTTTGTTTGAGTTTTTTCATGCCTTGATTAAACGTATGTATCAGAATCAGAATCAGAAAACTTTATTTATCCCAGAGTAAATTGTTTGTGATTACTGCCACAATACACAGACACAGAGAGACAAACAAGACAACAGAATAATGTAAAATAAAGAATAAGATAAAGTACTAAACTAGAATAAATAAAGTCTAATACAAGTCTAAATAAAGTCTACAATAAAAATCGAGAACAATCAAATCAAATATAATCTGAATAAAATAAAAATAAAGATTTGCAGAAAGAAAAAAACACAAAATATATAGAAGTAGAGATAGTGCACGCTACATTATTAATGCCATTAATAACAACAGCATTGATATTGCACATCATTTGTGATTGTGATACATTGATTAACAATAGACTGAGGTCTGGACAATGTTCTCTTATCAGCCACAGTTTCCATACTGTCCAGTTCGTTACCCAACACAGAGCTAGCCTTCCTGATCAGTTTGTTGAGTCTCTTCCTGTCTACCACTTTCAGATGGACTCTGATGGTCAGCCCATTTGCCTTAGATGTGATTAACCTGGGCATGTTGCTTGCTATTGTCAGACTGGCCCCCATCTCGTAATGTTAGGTCAGCCCTCCATGTGCCTTCCAGTGACCCTCCCCCCCAGTCACTAGGCCCTGATCACACCACCAGTCAGTCTGAAAACTACTAACTCCCAGTGTGCAGGGCCACACGCTGGGAGGGGATGGCCCTGGCTCTTTGCACTTGCATGTTTATGATAAATTAGTCAGGACTTGTCCAGTATTGTGTATTTCTATGGGGGGCATTACAGCCCCATGTCTGATTGACACTGGGTCAGTGATGACCACCATTACAGAGTGTTTTTCAAAAACATCTACAGCACCTGCAAAAAAAAGATTGTAACAGCAGAAATTGTTGTTCCCTTATGTTGGTTATATAGAATGAGATGTGATAGTGTTGGGGCAGTGTATTTGAGGTATTCCATCAATAGTATTGATTGTAAAAGAGAATTTAGCTCTTAAATAACATAAATCAGCCACACCGTGTATCCTGAGGATTTATGTACTTTACCAGGTCCTGTTTGAGCAGCATGGTTCCAAGCTTTTTCACTCCCCTTCAGTGAGGTCGGCAGCCTCAGTAGTATGGCGTGCATTATGATATTGTGTGAAGATTAAAGCTATCATTAATGAGCTCAAGCCCTTCAGAGTAAAATTGTATGGAAAGACCCCAGTTTATCTTGAGGCAGGGGCCCTCACTATGATTTCAGTGACATGGCCTCATTTTGATTTGGCAGAGTTTTTACTTGAGGTATTAGGCTTTGAAGATGAGCAGTTGTGAGATGGTGTACTGGTGGGCCCCGAGCCTGGTTCCTGCAAAGAAGGACCTCTGGTGTGCCCCAGTGGTGAATGTTGGGAACACTCTGGCATGGCTTTGTCCTCATAGCACTACTGGCAGTGATTATTTGATTATGTGATTAAGTGATTATGGTGTCCTCAGCAAGAACATCTACCTCTAAGGCGGAATCAGCATCATGACAACCAGTTAAATGATGCTGGCCTCAAGGAAGGCCAGTTGTGTATCTATGAAACCATGCACATGGTCGTAATAAAATCCAAGGTTATTAGAGCCCCTGTGTTTTTCAGGTGCTACGTTGCCCCTCTGGACCAGCGGACGTGTATACAGTGGCCCTGGCTGTCGGAGAGGGACCAGTCTGGCAGGTACATCAATCTGAGATGCGGGGATTTTCCCTGCAAGAGGGAGGAAGGGACATTCACCACTCATCAAAGTGTGGCATCTAGCACACCCCCAGTGACAAAAGGGGGCAACCATGGAGGTGTGGTAATCTGGTACACTGAAGAGGAACCCCAACCTAGGGCCCAAATTCTGGCTGAAGTGGACATCAGGCTTCAAGAGGTGCCCTTGCAACATTCGGCTAGATCCACATCAGGTCAGCATTCTAATCCACACCGACTCCCCAGAGCAGTGGCCATCGGGAACGGCGATGGATTACATCAGGTGAATGGGGAAGAGACCAGGTCATAAGATGTGTTTGTTGGGCCACCGATTCATTTTGAGGGGTGGATTTTAGTACGGGGGGACTTATCATTGCAAGGCGTTAGTAATGTTAATTCACTATTAATGTTTGTTTCCTATTTCTTGCACATGTACTCTCTCTATCTCTTATTATTCCTCTCTGTATATTTGTCTATTTTTGCCTTACATCTTTTAGCAGGGCTGGGATTGGGTGTGCATTTACGGTAGTTTGGTCAGGCATATTTAAAAGCAACTGCGGTCTTTAGACTCGTAGTGACTTATGGCCGCTAGTGTGTTAGTATAGACAAGTCTGGTTGCTACTTTCAGCTGTACGGTGTAAACGAATTGGTGCTGGTAGGGCAGTGTTTGGTGCAGCTCCCACCTCCATGAGCCAAGCTAAGCTAGGCTAACAAGTCTGGGTGAAGTGAACTTGTATTCATTTGGTGCTGCCTTACATCCCGAGTGTTGAGCGGGGGTGGGGGTACTTTCTCTTTTTGCCGACGATTGCTGCGCCTTCATGTTCCACCTACCGTTAAGGAGTGTGCACAATGGGAAAAATAGAAGGTGTGGCATGAGAAATCGGAGGTGTGGAATGAGAGCATGTGAGATGCGTGTCTCACAATCATTGCGTGGGAGTTGGCAGCCCTGTAATTGTATTTGTCATAATACCACCACTATGATAACGCTAATTTTAATCTGTGTCATGTGGATTCCCTGAAATTGTATGTCATTCTTGGTCAATCTTGTCGCATGGTTCAGTGAAATCCTCTAATAATTCCATCAGGATTTTATAAACCTTGAAGAGTGGATTGGGCATTATGAAATAAAGATGGGGCAGGGCAACATATAGAAATCATACTTAATGAAAGCATATGTTCTGTCTAGGGCCTTGCAAAGACTTCTAGAGAAGCAGTTACTTGAAATTAAAAAGATGCATGGGACTCACTAAAACCTGATTAACTTTATCATCAACCAGTTATCAAATGTATTATAATTATTTCAAGATATTGCAATATCAATCGGGTAGAATCAAATAAAAACTAAACTAACTGATACTTTAATGATGATAGAAGGTTCACCACCTTGCCTCTGGAGGTCAGTATTGCCTTAAAACTAAAGGGTTTTCCACACCTGTTTTGAGTCAACTTAGTCAGTAGGCTTTTGAGGAAGGGCTAGAGTAAGGCCTTGCATATGTTGCACAGGTTTATGGCTCTGGATTGTGGTTTGGTTTTTATTTGTATTCTACGTATTGTGAATTCCTTTTTTTTGTTGGTGAAGTGATCGCAATGCGTTTTGCCAAATCCTATCCTTTTGAAAGAATATCAAAGCAACAATGTGAATTTGGATTAATTTTGGGTTTCCACAAGACCTGGTCTCGTTTTTCATTCAGCAGAAAATTCTTCCCAACTATGTCACAGACGTTCCCATTATTGTGCAGCAGTTATGGGCGCTTTGCTTTCACTCTGCTGTCCATTAAATCCTAAAGCAGCTCAGTGGGGTTTAAGTCTGGAGACTTCATGTTTTCCAGCTTACCATCTTGTTTTTTTTCTGAGGTAGTTTTGGCAGAGCATGGACTTGTGTTTTGAGTCACTATCTTGCTTTATTTCCCACTTCTGGGTAACCTTACCCTATTTTTACCTCTCACAGTTCAGCTCTGTCCTTTCCACCATCTCACGCTGGTTATTGGAATTTCAATAAAAAAAAAGTTTGACACACTGGGGTGTAACTTTTAACCGGTAGTGTAAGTATATATTTATTTTTATTTATATATATATATATATAATTTTAAATAATTACAGAAACAGACCATTTGCAAAAAGGACATTCACAAAAACTGATACCAATATGCTGGACAGACCACCTGAACAGGGGCTCAGTACAACCAATAAAAGATGATGGCCAATAAAAGAAATGGTTTCAAGTGGGACACTCTCAGCAGATGGTGCAGCATAATCGAGAAACATTTTTAAATCTAAATAATCTGGATTTGAACAATGAATAGGGCAATGCGATAAATTGGTCTTAAATGGGCCTCTCAGAGCAGACAGTGCAGGATATTAGGGAATCCTGTTTTTTTATCTAAATAATCTACGTTTATTTAGTAAATGGTTTGCCAAAAAACAGTAACAGTACACAGAGCAGAGATAAAGAAAACAAAGCATCTTTATTGATGTTTAATGTGAACAGATGAAGACACCTTAATTAGCGGCAATTATCTGGTCAATCCAGGCACGGAGCTCGGTGACACGAGTGTAAACTCCTGGCATTGTGGGCATGCAGGTGCTGCTGCCCCAAGACACGATACCAACCAGTGTCCAGGCTCCATCCTTCTGGCACACCAGAGGACCACCAGAATCACCCTGGAATACACAGGAGAGTTTGGTCAGTCAGATGCTCAGCAGGTGCTCCTCCATCAGAGGATGAGACAGTGATGTGTGATGTGTAATTGTATGTCATTGTCTGATGATTTACCATGCAGGATGAAGCTCCAGAGGCTCCAGCGCAGATCATCAGGTCAGTGACCTTAGAGCCCCAGAAACGCTTGCATTCATCATTGGTCAGCAGAGGCAGAGTGGCCTGCTGGAGCAGAGCAGGGGTGTCAGAAGCTGTAGCGAAGAAGAAAACACAATACGAGAAAGGATACTTTAGAATATATCTAAAGCAATAACATCAGTAGTGAATAGATTATATTTTTCAGGATATAAATAACTTGCAGATTAGCTGAGTCATTTTAATGTAGTTTCATATATTTAATTTCAGAAACAGATCAGCAAAGACAGGTTTGGTGTCAGATGTTTGCTTTGTTTTTTATATGATGTTAATGTACTTAGGTTTAACACAAGAAAAGTTTAGATACCAAACATATCTTGGCACGATTTTTGATGTACAAGAATAAGAGTTTATGAAAGTGTACCATTGTGCCTAGTCCGACCCCATCCAGAGGTAACACACTTCATGCCACCAGGGAAGTTGTCTGTGGTCTGAGCCACACACACAGGGGACACGCTAGTGTTGAGCTGGGCAGGGGTGGCCAGCTTGATAAGAGCGATGTCGTTGTTGATGGTGAAATTGGGATGCCTGAAAACCTGGAGATACATTTGCTCATTGAATTGATTGCTTTATATAGTCACACATAAAGGTGAATTCACAATCATTTACTTAAATGAGAGAGAGACTGATTCATGCACCTTGCCAACACTCAAGGTCTGGATGGGCTCAGCATCGGAGGAGCGGTCGTGCTCTCCCAAGATCACACGGTCGGAAGGCCTGGAAGAAGTAATACATTGTAGAGCCAAAAGAAACTAGTTTTTTTTTCCTGAAAGGGCACGTATTGACTCAGCAAGCGTATAGGTTCTCAACTAAGGATGAACTTACCACACATGACAGTGGGCAGCAGTCACAACCCACGACTCGTTGATCAGGGAACCCCCACAGAAGTGGAATCCAGTGTAGTCCTGTAATATTACTTTTAGTTACTTTTTGAGAATAAATGACTTTGCACTGTTTTGCATATAATTATACACCTTAGATCAAGGACACCAGTAAATAATCAAAAAAATCTACAGTAGAAAATCAGAGATTTTAGTTCTCTTTGGCATTAAGCTCTGTGATTCAGATGATCATATTAAAACACATAAATGAATCAGTAGGTAAATTATACCTGAAGAGACACCTGCCATGGCCAGGAATGGGGAACTGCCACCTCACCATTGACAATCCTGGAGTATCCAGTAATGACTGGAGGGATGTCCGGAACTCCACATCCTAAGTAAGAAATGCGCACTCCGGTCAGTTTTTGAGAGAGTATTTGTAGTGAGACGAATGTTTAAAAACAGCCATTTCAGTCAGTAGTTTCTTTATGCACAGTACCACCATGTATCATTTAAATACATCTCTATTTTAAAATCCAATATATATATAAGAACTTAACAAAGGCTGAGGCAACTCCATCTCTTACCGTAGGCTGTGCTGACAAAGGCGAGGCAGGAGAGGATCCAAAGGAAAGCCATGTCTTCAGGTGAATGATGGTCCTAACTCTGAGGGCATTATATACCTAACAGTCCAGGAGGAACTGTACAGGAACTGATACTGTACAGCTTGTGGGGGTGGGAGCCGTATTTTTTGGCCACTGTGCAGAAAACGGCGCCCCTGTCTGGCCTAGAAATGAAAGTTGCTGTTAAAACATACATCCCACAAAATTTGTCTGAGTGTAATTTATTTATATTTTCTGAAAGAATGGTCAGTGACATTAGGATGACCAGTGTTTGATCATTTGGTCCAGTGATGTTAAGACTACAGTGTGTGTATGTGTGACTCTGTTTCATTCATCAGAAACTGAATCAGGTGAGAAGCTGCTGGAATACAGCACAGAGAACTGCACTCAAAATACATATAGAGGCATTTCTTATTTTTACACCACTCACTTTGTAATAGTTAAGAAAAGAATAGCATCCTGTGCTTTTTACACACACACACATTGCTGCAAATTGGTAAACAGAAAAAATAAACGAAAAGTGGTCTCTTATTTTTTTGCATGCCTGTAATTGTGTAATGTACATTTTACAGCTTTAACAGATGAATGTTGAGAGCCAATAAAGTGGTCTCAGATGGGTCATCAGAGCAGACAGTGCAGCAAATTTGGGAAACCTGTGTTTGAATTAAAATAATCTACATTTATTTAGTAAATTATTTGGTGTTGCAACATGTGAGAAAAGAGTAACAGTACACAGAGTAGAGATAAATTACACAAAGCATCTTTATTGACTTTGAACATGAACAGATGAAGACAGTTTAGTTGGCGGCAATGATCTGGTCCATCCAGGCACGGAGTTCGGTGACGCGAGCGTAAACTCCTGGCATTGTGGGCATGCAGGTGCTGCTGCCCCAAGACACGATACCAACCAGGGTCCAGGCTCCATCCTTCTGGCACACCAGAGGACCACCAGAATCACCCT
>JBBMFX010577944.1:0-14276 GCA_037832545.1 Rhabdalestes septentrionalis | reverse complement strand
AGTCAATAAGTTAAAGCTGATTAATCATGATTACCTATATGATGGGCTAAATTGCACTTAAATACTTGAATCAGCTGATATCCTAAAAGTTGTGTAAGTACATAAAAATAATTTTAAACAGAATGTGTAGCATTCTGTAAAAAAATACATAGAATGTATAGAATGTACCTGAGTGAAACTGAGGCGCTGCACATCCGCTCCATTGATCTTCATAATGAGGTCTCCAGGTTGGAGGCCATGACACTGTTGCCGGTCCCAGACTCTTTTCACCATCGCCACCTTCCCTCCGTGACCTCCTGCCATTACACTGAACCCCATCCCTCTGCCCTCCTCACACTTGGCCAGGGCGACCGGCACAAGCTCTCTGCCCCCTGACCTGCCACTTGTTGTCGGTCCCGGTGATGGGATGCTGCTTCCAGGGCTGCCGCTGCTGGCACTGGCGCCGCTGTTGAAGGTGAAGTATGGCCCGTCTGAGTGGGAGCTGGCAGGAGGGGTGAGCAGGGGGCGCTGGGGCTTCCTGAACTGGGAATACCTCCGGCCTCCTTCCGGGGAGGAGGAGAGAGGTGCAGAGACACTGTCTCTGTGACGGAGGGGTGAGCGAGAGGAGGGCGGGGTCGGGGCAAATGAAGAGAGGTCACTTTCTGAGGACTTGTTGGAGTATAGGCGCAAAGGCGATGGGGGGCAGAGGGAGTTGTTGTTGTGGTTTCGGATCAGGGAGGCCCTGAACAGGTAATGGAGAAGGAGGTCAGCATTATAGGCTTTTATAACTGTGCTGTGCTATAACTGCTGTTAATTTCCACTTAATTAATCGGTCTACTAAATTCTTTTTAGCTTTTCAAAGTTTTACGCAAATTAGGATTCATAATATTGCTATTAAACTACACATTTATTTATAGTACATATTCTCCTGCACATCAAATATCAGGTGGTTCTAAAACCTTTCAAAAACAAAATATAAAAATCAATAAAATAAAAAAAAAGACCTTTGAATTAGATATGTCTACACATAAAGCACGATTCATAAAATCATGTATTTTAAATGACATGTTACCTGTGTGATCCAATAGCTGAAACCACCTCACTGTCACTTTGGCTGGCCAGGTCTGCACTCTGCAGCCTCCTGATCCCCCTTGCCGGTCGAAGTGGCCTCAGAAAGCCACTCTCACTCCCGTTGGAATGAGTATAATAAGATGGTGTTCTTGGAGGTGGAGAAAAATGTGAAGTGTTACCATTAGCATCTAGACTCAGCCTGGATGACCTTCCTCCAAGGGCCCAAAAGTACCTCCCCTCTGCGCTGCATGTCATTCCGTTGAGGTTGAGCTGTGCTAAAGTTGGAAGAGGGGCCTGAGGCTGTGGCTGGGTTGTAGTAGGCAGAGGTGGAGGTGGAGGTTTCAAAGTAGGCCCTCGGGTGTCCAGTAACCCTGGGCGGCGCTGTTTTGGGCAGCCATCAGGGTTGTAAAGCATTGGGTACCCCCTCTGGACCACCACGTCCACACTCTGGCCTACAGGAATAGCCTTCAGCAACTCCACTACCTCCTTATGAGAAGTGCCCAGCACACAAGAGTCGTTTATGTAGACCAAGATGTCCGCTAAAGAAGAGACAAAAAATTAGAAATTAGAATTTTATCAAGAGAAATCTGATCAGATTTTCTGTTACTGAAAATTGTTTACATGTGACACTGTCACTATGAAAAGATGTCAGGCAGTAAACTGTTTTTTGGTAATATAAAGTCATTTGTTACAGATTGTTTTTGTGAGATAAAGACATTTTCCTTCTATTCTTGCTTCTGTTGTGGTAAGTCAAATGAATGACATGTGATTTAGAGAAAAAGCTGAATATATTTGAACCTGCATTCACACCTATGTTTACATAGTGTTGTTTTTGTATTGTAGATTTGATGACAGCCCTGCTGTCAGCAACAGGCTAGGGCTTAAGGACCAGACATTGTGATAAAAACAACCTTAATAGCATGGCTCATTATGGCTTTCTAAAAACCCTAGATTTGCTGTCATAATCCTGAAACATAGCTAATATCACTTGGTCCATGGTGGCTGAAAGTCTGCCTTTACATGGTGGATGGAAAGAATGAAATGTAAATGACTTATGTGCATACAGCTGAGCACCATGAGAGGCAGAAAGAGGAAAGAAAGAGGGAAGAGAGAGAGTATCTGCCCCAGCACTGCTGGATTACAGCGTGCAGGCCATTAGGATTAGGGAGAGATTGAGACGCTGAACAGGATCACACAATAACAGCTATAGTTCAGCGTAGGATTGAGAACGATAAGTCCAGCCGGGTCAGCAGCAGGCAGTATGTGCCGCAGCATGCTTCAGATGTTCTTCCTTTTACCTTTCCGACAGTTTTCTACATATAGCTTACTTTTAGAGGAGGATCCGATACATTTACACATATATTTTGTTCTACTGCACTGTTTGTGTGTGCGTGTGTGTGTGTGTGTGTGTGTGTGTGTGGTCTCTGTATGTGTGTGGTCTCTTTGTGTGTGTGTTCCCTGCGTGTGTGTGGTCTGTGTGTGTGTGTGTGTGTGTGTGTGTGTGTGTGTGTGTATGGTCAGTATGTGGGTGCGTGATCAAAGCAGATGTCAATCATTAGACACCCATAAGCTCTGAAATCCAGTGCTATGCATCTTCTGGCTGTGACACATGACCCCGCAGCAGCCAAACCAAACTGATGTCTCATTTACAATCTACTCTCAGTCGGGTATCAGCCCTGGCAGCAGCACCCAGGCCAGAACAATGCAGCTATCAGCAGGCAACAGGCTATCCTGATCAAATTAGTCGTGATAGAATTAAACTAATTCTGTTATGTTACTAATTCTGTGAATATAAATGAGAGTATTTTGGATTTTGATCATATAATTATAACTGGCAAAGCTGTTGACAGTATAAAAGTCAGAAACTACACAGAAAACTTCAGATATATAACCAGTACGCCCCTCAAACTCCTCCAAAGTGTGGCTCATTCACAGAAGGCCATGAAACCACTGTCAAAACAAGACATATGTGTGTCAGAGTGGGAGGGGTGTGGCTTATGCTATTTACACACCCACACACACTTCTTTTCTGAGGAGCTACATAGACTTTGATACGGATATTTTGTTCAAGTTTAAAGAGAATGGTTTTACCAGAGTCAAAAAGTACTGACATAGACTATATCAGCTGTGACTAACATAATCAGGCGGCTGAGAACAGAGGAGAAATGCAGTGCCGCTGCAGTGCTCTTTCAAGAAAAGTTGTGGAAAAATATGAGCAGGGGTGGCTTTCATAATTTCACTTAAGGATGCTGTAATAGTGAGCCTACAATCTAGGCAAAACAGAAATGTTGTTTATTAGGCTTGCATAATATTTGTGGATTTTTAATAAATACCTCTAAATAAATCTAAATCTAAAAAACATTTTAATAAATGTGCTCTGAGCAAGTCAGATGTTCTAGAGGAGTGTCTGGGGGTGCTTTGACCAATCAAGTCATTAACATGCCATTTTGGTAAAAATGAAAACTCTACGTGTGGGATCGTCACACTACTCTTGTTGTTTACCTGAGTTGAGAGTGGACGGTCCTCCGGGTGTGATGCTGTAGACCTGCAGAAACTCTCTGGGTCGGCTGCCCCCTACAATGTTAAAGCCAAAACCAAGAGGACCCTTAGACAGCCGAGTGTTAAAAGAGTAACCTCTCAGCTCCTCGGGCTGGTCTGTGAACTCACTCACTGAGAGAGAGAGAGAGAGAGAGAGAGAGAGAGAGAGAGAGAGAGAGAGAGAATGACAAGCACGAAACTTTAATGAAAACTGTAAAAAATAATAGGTGTTAAAAGAAGCAATGGTATAAACATATAGGTGAAGGTGAATTATATTGTTTAAACTTTACAAGCCACTCTCCCAGGTAAATAACTTTGTAATAACTAACAATTGAAGTGAACTGAACAAATACATTCTGAACTAAATTAAAACATGTGCTCTGAGCTGCGCGTGTATGTGTTCACAGCGCCCTCTAGTGTTACATATGTTTTGGTCATGTCTAAATACATTGTCATTGTCACACTCCTGATTTGATTAAGTCTACATTGTGGCTTCAATAAGCTGTGACAATTTGAAATAAATCATATATAAAAATGTACTCTTTAACGTTGCAAATAGTAGGTATCCAACTTCAAAATACTTTATTATCCATTACTATGATATTCCTTTGACTAAAAGAATAGAATAGTATAGAATAGAACACAATAGGTATGTCTAATTTCTTACATTCCGTCATCCGAACAGTCTCTCTGCTTGATGTGCGGCGACTGTGCCAGGAGGCTGGCTTGGGCTGATGACTGCAAAACAACATGACAACACAAGATGTCAGTGTCGGCATGAGGAAAAAGACACAGGGTCACTAAAAGACTGTCCTTGAACATCATGCTGAAAACATGCTGCTGTACAGTTACACTTTATACAATATATAGTACTGTAGCAATAGTAGGAGGCAAGTGGTAAAAAAAAAAGATTATTCTTAATTATACATGGACAAATGTGAGAGATCTTGAACTAGTGTTGCCCAGTATTTTAATCCAACAAAATAAAGGACAAATACTAAACTCAGCATTAATATTTTGAAGTGCTATATGGTCATGAACATGCATCTTACTCTGTGTAGTATGGTTCCCCTGAGTCACTATATGTCATCTCCCAGGTTTCCAAACCCGCCCCCCTTCCCCCTCTGATGGGTCCAATTCCATTCTCCAAGGCACTGCCGTCTCCTCCACTGGAGTCACGTGATTGGCTGGGGGATAATGTGGGGGCGGGGATGCTGCCAGCTCCTCCCGAGCCGCCTAAAACACCCGTAACAGAAAAAAGAGAAATATTTGAAATAAAACGGAACAATAAAATTGTCTGGTCTTGATTTCATGATGCCAAAAGCAGTACTGTGTCTACTTTTCTTTCTATCATTCTCTAAATCTACTGTTATTTGTTCTAGCCAGATGAACATCATAACAGAAATATCAATGTTAAATAGTAATAAAAAAGTAGCTCTAAAATGCAATGTTGGCCTGTTTTTAATTATGCATGACAAAAAACATGTTTTGAAGAAAAAAAAAACCTCCTGAAAAAAATCACAAATATAATTAATACTGTAAATAGTGATATATATATCAATATATCAGTGCGGTTGATGTATCATTCCTAGGCCTAGGTTCATGGAAGTCCAAACTGCACTGTAATTCTCATTAAATATCTCAAGTACCTGTTTCATGACAATCAATACTTCATTAGATTAAAGCAGGAGCTGCTAATGGAGTTTGTACAAATCCAAACATTGGCTGAATTTATTTAATGTTAATTTGCATAAAATCTCTCACGGCTCAGATAAATGACTTTCAGAAGTTTGTCTGGGCTGTATGAATCTAGAGAGTCGTAATTTTATAAACCAGTGTTCCCTGCTCCCAGTACATTTGTTTCAACTAATCAGCTCATTAACGAGCTTTTCTCAGGTTGAAGGTGGTGGTAGCGTGGTTGACCTCTGTATAAGAGTGTTCACACAGTGAACTCATCCTAGCTAACAACAGAACCAGCTCTCTGTCTTCTAAACTGCCTTCATTCCAAGTCTAAAGGAAATCAGTACTGTGTCAATATCTACACCCAAGCGAGGTCAGTGTTTTCCCCTTCAATTCTGACTGAGGGGAAAGCATATCTAATCCATTGAGACAGATCACTATGTAAGCCTCCACGACTGATTGGCTGCAATAGCAGAGTTTGATCGATGACTTTGTGACATCCGTGCCACTTCCCACAAGACAACAGGGCCAGTGCAGAAAAAGTGCAGAGGCAAACAAAACTCCAGTGAACTTCAGAAAGAGTTGAATGGACAGTTTTGTTGGATTGTGAATTGGAGTGACATCCTCTTAGGGTTTCACTAAAGTCCCTAACTCATGTTAGAGCTAAATGTGAGTTCAAATAACAACATATGAGCCAACAGCTGGACTCCGTTACACACTGTCTCCAGACCCAGGGGGCGCCACACCCAACAGACATGAGACAGACAGTGTGCCCATACTGTCAACCCATTTGTACATTTGATCTTATATTGAAACCATTGCGATACAGTCACACGACCTTTCACCAAATGTCCCTTTCATTAATTCAACAGTTCCAAATAAACTTAATTATTATAATCATTATTATCATCACTCTGAAAGAAGAGGTAGGTCTACCCAGCTGGATTCTGGCTTGGGGTAGAAATATCCTCCCCACTGTACCTCAGTAAGCTCTGGCCCACACACCAGTTGTGATCAGATGGCAGACAGGAAGGCTCCACACTGGAAGCTATAAAAGTGCTGGTTTAAATCCCAGGTGGCATACAACAAAACTTCCACTGTGCTCCATAATTAGTCAAAGTTTTGAAACTAAAAACATTTGTAGTTCATGATTTTTCATGCTAAGAGCTAACGTTAGGACAAGGACCAAGACAAAATACATATGCATTTGAACCTTGAAATTTACAGGGTTATGTTCCAAGAACACCCACAATTTGTGAAAAAACATGAATTTGGGATGTGGTATAAAAATGCCTAAAAATGCCTATTTTTATAGTCTAAACGCTAAATGTGCCCCCAAATATCCTCCCAAAACAATTTAATTTAGTTTTAAACTAAGCTTAATACCCTTAAAATAATGTAAAGTTGAACTCGAAATAGCACCATCGTAAGATGCGGTTTCCTATTCGGTTGCATTGTGTTCTCTTGACAGTATCAAAAAAAAAAACGAATTATGGGGACAGAGCTACTCATCATAGTAGTTTAGTTCTTGTTAGTTTTAAGTTACTGCTAATGTTCTTCATGAAGGATTTTTTTGTGTGCCACCATATTTTATTCATACTAAAGGTAAAGTCTTTATAAATGTTACATGTTTCTGCTATCTTATTCATGACAGTGTTCAGATTCAGATTCACAATAGGGACACATAGGATGTCTCATATTGAGTCCCCTAGTTGCACAAATCAGCTGCTGCTATCAATCAATTGTCCACTAAGGCTGAGTCCACTAAGAAATACATTGCCACTACTGCCAGACACATCATTATGACTGAACAGGAACCAATTTTTTGTTTAGAACAAAACACTGTATTTCTGAAAAGCTTTTACAGAAGAAGAAATAAGTTTCTAAATTTGAATGTAAATTAAGCCAACACAATATAGTGAATAGGAGCTGGCATTTTCAAATTGTGGGAAAAAAACCCTCAAAAAAGAAAAATATAAGGTTTTGTTCTGACAGTAATGATATTTCACTCTTGTGCAGTATTTGTCATCATGCATCAACACAAGTTGCATTTTTCTCTTTGATGTGCAGTGACATTCTTCCATGTTATCTTTTTGATAAAGCTTCAACAAGAGCAGACACTAAAGCTGTTTCTGTCAAAGCAGTTTCTAGATTTAGCTAAACTGCAATCCTATTTCTAAAACTTGTAATATTATCTGTCAGTATCAGCTGTGTTGTATTGTCTAATAGTAGACAGCATGTTAGAGCAAAATGAGCATTCAATTAATTGGAATGATTTTATAAGGTGCAGGACAGAGAATTACTCTTTACAAATGGCTTAACCATCACAATAACACAACTTGAACATCTGTTCTGTGTTCTGTATAAGCAGTACAGCATGTATATGGCCCAGCTGTAGACTATGTAAAAAAAAAAAGGTTTCCCCCAGCTTTATTAATTTAAACCATAAGCGTCCCCAGCTGGGACCAGAACAGCTGCAACCTGCCCCCCCCCAATGCTAAACTAATTAGCAAGCTCCCAGTATGGACATAACACCTAAACAATCACACACACAAGCATACACACACACACGCACACACATGAACACATGCACAAACCCAAAAAAACACTGGTGTTGTGCTTTATCTGGGCACCAGCTGAAACAGTGCAAAAAAAAAAGTTCAGCACCATGGACAGTTGTGGTCATAAACAACACTTCTAATTGGCACATTTATCTACTACTGCTGCTACTGCTACTACTATATCTATACCTTTACCTGCTACTGCTACTACTATATCTATACCTTTACCTGCTACTGCTACTACTATACCTCTTCAGAGGTTCTTCAGTAAAAAAATGGCTAAAAATCATACTATATTTTATATGGTTAATGTTTTTCAATTCTGCTTTTTGTTCTTTATTGTAGCTTATTTACTTGCACTATTTGTACGGCATCCTCGGGTGCCAGGAAGGTGCCTATGAATAAAATGTATTATTATATAGAACCGTGAACAGCAATAGAATTAATAAAACATTGTATAGTGAAAGCAAAATTTCATTATAATTACAAAAAATTAATATTGCTGCTATAGTCTCAGAAACAGACTGGTATGATGACCATTTAATATAGTTCTGTTCTTTCCCCCACCGTGTTTGTTTTTTTTAAATCTCATTTAACCAGAATTGCAGAGCAAACATTTAAATTGGCTAATTAAGGTGTATGCCATTTGCATTTAGAAGCACAGAGCTACAATGCAAACTATTGGAGTTATTATTAGGTCGAAGATGGGTATAATAAAATGTTGTATTCACTTGCAGGTCCTAGCATTTCGATGGGCTTAGTTGGTTTTGAAACTCTGATATCACTCTGATAAGTAGGCACGCAAATGGTGGAAACTTTTGTGGTGGGACTTATTCATTAACCTTTTTTACCATAGTAGGGATAGGAGTAGGCTGTGCTTGCTAACACAGCTACTAGAGTTACCAGTGCCAGAGCTGTTGAGCTAAATTCAACATGCACAGGCTCTTCCATTCATATTTCATGTTGTAGCTTATAAAGATAAAATGTAATAATTATGGGGGTTTTATGGACATTCATTCGCAAAGTTACAGAAGAATATGCACTTTTTTCATGATTCCCCAGGTTAAGATTGCTTTCGAGGGTGCTTGGTATGGTTTTTACCACTATTATACCTTGTTCATAAATAATATATTAAAATTTTGAATGCAGCTGTATATTTGACAGTTAAACAAGAGGGAAATTTGAATTTAATTGCTGGTGCCAGTACTGGTAATGTGAGTACTAGTATCATAAATGTATTTTTAGTAGTTCTATACATAATGGATGTACTGAACAGAGAACATAATAATGTGTTAACTGTATCATTACATTATACGCCCCATTATACACTTTCCTGTTACAGTGTTACTGCTATTATTAACTTGAATATAACTGGAATGCTTCAGTCTTAATGCTTTTGTTTTCACTCCTTCTCCTATTCATTCTCCTGTCTATACCTGAGAGGCCTGAGTCCTCCTCACTGTTGTAACCCTCCTCGGCTGCTTTCTCCAGGTTACTGAGAGACTTGCTCCGCGTGCGAAACTTCCTCAGCAGGTTGCAGTGCTCCTGGTAGGTGATCGGGGGGCTGTCCGGACTGATGTGGACTGGTCGAGGGGTTCCATAGTAGTTTCCTGAAGGTGAGAGATAAATGCAAAGGGGCTCTCAGTGTTTTACTAACCTGTGTAAATATTTTTTAAAAATGAATGATAATTTCCAGTGAAATATTTACTGCCACTTAATGGCACTTTACAAAATGTTTAATACAAGATGGTGTAGGCCTGCAGTGAAGGGTAAATGAAAACAGCACCAAAGGAAAAACTAGTCTTGGAGATATTCCTCTATTGTACCATAGGTTTACAGGTACATTTAGATAAAATAAGTAGTTAAATCTATTTGTACAGACATTGCAACCCCTGGTTCCATTTTTTTTTTTGTCCCACCACCACAACTTTATTTTTCATTTTTAGCTTCATTTTACAAACATTGTCATTAAAGCTGCTCCCCCCACGGTGAAGAAGAAAAAATAAATAAAATAAAAAACAAGACACACAAAACACGTTTTATAACACAATTCAAAATGATATTTATATATTTATAATATAAGTTTATAGTAGCTTTAGGGGGAAAAAAGCCCCTCAGAATCCAAGCACTCGAAATAACACATTTCTACTATTTTCTAGGCATGTGTGTGTGTCTAAGTGTAAGCCGGTTTGTCACTGGAAGTGGAGGGTAGTTACTGCTGCCGCGGGCACGGGAGCATCACACACCCGTGAGTGCACCAGACACAAGGACCCACGGCCACATGTCTCAGACATGCCCTACCCCAGAACTTTGTGGAGCCCACAAAGGACCAAGAGGAGTATTCTGCCCCACGTACAACCCCTGGTTCTAACTACGATGCTTGTAAAGAACTGATTTTTTACATCTAACAACTGACTTTAGGCAGGATTTGTATTTAAAAAAGGCTGAATTCCCCTTTAAGAGTACTTATGTGGATAGCTCATGGCAAGGTTATGGCATCATCAGTGTGAACACACATGACTGCTGAACCTGCAACTTCCCTTTCATCTCAAATGACCACAGACATGGAAGCTATCGGTTTAATGAACATATACTGTGTATTCTTAGTAACATATCAGTGCTGGTCCTCATATTTACAGAAATGAGACACTGAAGATATCAAGGTTAACTAGATATTTATAGCACTGAACAATCAATGCAAGGGTTCTTTGACATAGCAATTTGTACTTATACGGTTCCACTTCAGAAAGAACAGAAATGCTGAGCAAAGGCAGTGCTGTTGTCTTTGTCCGTTTCTTTCTTGAGAATAGACTTGCAAGGACACACTCTGCCCTGCTTGTGGTTTTATGTGGTTTTAAAGCTACACATAATGCTTGGCAGTTATTGACTGAATAGCTTGCCTTCGCAGCAGAGCGTAAATCATATCACTCGCCGATCTGACAAGGTGAGGATGACGTTTATGGAGCTGCTTTAACGTCGCAGAATTTTTTATGCTAACACATTTCACTCTCTTAATCAAGAGTGGGGGTGATCCCGCCCGTGAGAGTCGTAAGTCACGCGTAAATGCCGCAAGCACAACCTGAGCAGTGCAGAACACCAGTGCTGAATATTAAAAAGGAACATTTGAAATTTCCGGCTAAGTATTAAAATGCTGTAGGATTGAAAATGTAGCCTTTCAATGGTAGTGCAGTACATTAGGGCGATGTATCCCAATATCTCACTGGCAAAACATTCAGAAACTTGTGTTTTATCCCTTTTAGCTCATTAGAGTCAAATGCAAGTCCATGTTGGTTAAAATGGATTAGCACGTGCAGAAGCGGGTTTGATGTTTCTGAGACACTGGGAAAAATTTAGTCTGGAGGTCCCCACCAAAGACATTTGATTCTAACACAAAACACATTATTAACCTTGTAGTTTTTCTTACTGCAAACAGAAGTGAACAATTCTAGCTTTCACTCACACAATGCCTTGATATTGTCCTCCTTTTGGCTCAGTCAGCTTTTCTGACCAAAGATGTAAATTCTTTGTCTGAAAATCTTGTAAATGTGTTTGAATTTTCTTCTGTTTTTTGTGTGCCACTGGAACATGATTGTTTGCTTTCAGGCGCACTGCTTAGACAGCTAAATATTTGCTTGGTTTGCATGGCAGTCAATGAATACGTGAACTTCTGTGCTCTACCACACATGTCATTGTTGGATACACTGTGATAGATTCTATATGGAAATCTACAATGGAAATTCTGCTTTTCTTTAAAGGGCCAATTATGATTCCACTGTTTTTATGATTCAAATAACCTTTACTGAGTACTACATAGTACAGATCAAAATAAATGCAACAACACTGATATACTGTAGCTATTATGAATAGGAGATTAATAATGTGCAGTTTCTGTTGTGCGATTTCAAATGTGCAATTTCTTATTGGGTGCTAAATCATTACTATTACATGCACTATATTTATTACTACACACAATAGTTTATATGCGACAAGTGCAGTATCACTACTTATGTCACTAATGTCACTACTAATGCAATAATATCATGTGCAATATCATTATTTATATCACTATTATATGCAATTCTGTACATGGTGCAGAGTTTAACTTCAAACTACTGAAAACCATACTTTCACTGACCTATGTACAGTATTTATGTCCATCTCTCTTACTGATCAGTTTTTTGTGTACATAGCATACTGAGTACAAAGAGTATTTTCAGAGTATTTTCTGGAGAGTTTTAGCTTGACTTAGCTTGATATTATTTTCCGCTCTGTGTCCCTGTGTAACTGTGCAGTTGTAGCACATGAAATTTTGTCTGGGATCAGTAATGTTTTCTGATTCTGATTAAATATATGAACTTAGGCTGGAAGGAGGAGTCCCCCTTTTCATACTGGAGACGGATATATGCCAAAATATGCATATGCCAGCAGGCCTCATTTGACTTTTACTTTTTTGCAGGCTCTGCGAATTCCTCCAAGATGAGTTCCCTGCATGTATTAAAAGGGCACTTAGACTAGGTCATGATCTCAAAATGGAAAGACGATCAGCAGAAAGGTTCAGGTGAGTGTTACCTAAGACCTAAGTGACATTAGAGGACATTGAGTGTAGCAGATTTCTGTTGAGCTGAGGTCAAAGCAGAGACCTCTTAGTGAAATGTCTGAGGTGGGTACATCAGAACTAATCCTGTGTCTTTATATTTAAAAATCACTTATTTCAACAGGTGTAGTCAAACCACAGATCATGCGTTCTAATGACCCAGAGGAATGCACTGAGTATGATCCAACCTTTGAACTTTCCGCTCTCCAACAGGGCTCCTGACTCCTCCAAAGCGAAGAACTCCTCAACCGACACAAAATTATAATCGACTCCTGAGATCTCCCCGTCTCGTGGCTGTCTGGTCGTACCTACAGTTACAGCAGAAATCAAAATACATATTAAAACCTCATGACAAATAATTACATCTTTGCAATGGACGCATCCGGTCAAAATATTTTTCATTACACATCAGAAAAAAAGTGTCGTCCAAAATATATATTTTTTCTAACTAAAGCATCACCTTTAAAAAGCTTGTACCATCAAAGGTGTGTTTTTCTGAGAACACATGAGATATTGTAAGGTCATTTTGATTATTCTCTTATTCAGTTTGCAGATATGTTTCCTTATTTTAAGTTAAAATACTGATACAAGCTGATTCATCTGCCAATATTAAGACAATTTAGTTGAATTTACCTAGAAGTAAGTAATAGAAATAGACTTATGTTGACTGCCGAAAACTAAGTAATGAATGAATATTTTGTGTAAACTCATAAAATCAGAGTGTTGCATGCATATTTGCAAGCATGTGTGAGAAGAAGCAATAACATCAATTAGTTTTGTCAATTTTGACCAGTTTAGATCCCCAAAAGCTTTCAAGTTTCCTGAAGGATGAATTTAGATCCTAAGTCTAAAATGAAGCCCCACATTAGATGATGATGCATATTAGGCCTGCATAATATTAACAAGAGTGTCATATTGTTGCTTATTGTGATACATTAAAAATGCACTGGTTAGTCATCAATATGAAATTTAATAATGTGCGCTGAGTACTTTTTGACCAAAATAATTGACATTATTTTATTATATTATTGTAAATGCATTTCATTTGACCAATTGAATGTCTCAGCTAATCAAAACAGAGACACATCCTGAAATGTGCCTGGACTAAGCACTCACAGCAGACAGAAAAAAGGAAGAAAACACTGTGATTGGAGTTTTATTTGCAAAAATCAGTATTAATAAATAAGGTAAAATGTAGGCCTAACATATACAGGTTTGTATGTGTGAATTTTTATTTAGATGTGGTCTTGTCTATCTTATTATTCTCCCTTTAGAGCATCTTCGAACGTCCTCTTGTGATGTAGAGGTTAACAGGCTTAAGATGACAACGCCCTGCCCAATTACACTGTTCAGCCGTCTAAATCCTGACATGTGCCATCCTCTCTCAGCACAGATCTACAGGCTCTGAATGGTAACTCACTGGCAAGCCATCAATCTTCCTCTCTTCCTTTCTCTCACCCCACCCACTGTCGTGTGTCATCTGACTCCCTCTTGCTCTCTCTCTCTCTCTCTCTCTCTCACACACACACACACACACACACACAGACTCACACTCAGACCTGTAAACCTGTCTCTGTGGGGCCTCTCCACTCATCTGATGCCATTCTTGCTGCCAAAAAGAGATATCGGAGCGACGCCAGAGAAGAACCACTTTCGGTTCCCTAAAGAACCTTCAGTAGAACCTTTGTGTTGATTCTGTAAATGAGAAGCGAGAGTGAAACATCAAGAACCAAAAGATCCTGCCCCCCAATCCCAGAACACGTTCCTGTTTCCAAAAGGAACCCAGTCCCTCTCTCTCTCTCTCTCTCTCTCTCTCTCTCTCTCTCTCTCTCTGTCTCTCTGTCTCTCTCTGT
>JBBMFX010577935.1:0-14277 GCA_037832545.1 Rhabdalestes septentrionalis | reverse complement strand
GTGTGTGTGTGTGTGTGTGTGTGTGTGTGTGTGTGTGTGTGTGTGTGTGTGTGTGTGTGTGCGTGTGTGTGTGTGTGCGTGTGTGTGTGTGTATGTGTGTGATGTAGTAGAACAGAGCCTATGTACAGGTTGAGACATTTGAGAAGTGGGAAGAAAAAAAGGCCTCTTTGTACCCAGTTCTTAAGTGCCCTCTCAATACACGCACACACACAAACAGAGCTGTCTACAGAAGTAGTGGACAGTGTAGCCACTAGAGGGGGTTCAAGAGGAATAGTATTTCTTCTCAAAGTTATACAGTATTTTGTCCCATCAATACCAAAAATATTTGAGATAAATTACTCACAAATACATTCCATTCAGGTCACTTTTGTCAGTGTGTGATAAAATGTCTGTTTGTAGTTGTTCTGTTTGTGATGAAAGAAAATAAAATATTTGTGAGATGATAAGGAGAACGCAGGTTTGTGTCCTGATTTCTCCTTGATGCCTTCAGCCATTACTTGGATTTGTAAAATTACATCAGCAGCTCCTGAATTAATTCAATGAATGAATGATCAAACCAGGTTTCTGATGAAACCTACAGGTAATATTGGCCTTGCACCAGGAACATGCTGATATACTGGACAATACTGGACTAATATCTACTGGATAATTTGTTTTGTTTTATTTACTGTAATATTAACATGAACACAACACTCATTGCTCATCTAAACAGTTTTTAAATATAGAGTGATTTGTTGCACACCAGTCTGCATGTTTATGAACAGAATAGGCCACAGGCTATGAAATATAACAAACACTCTCCAACAGTGCAGGTCTCAAACTTTAAAACACACGCAGCATCTGCTGCTGAGGCCTGATAGCAAGTCGGCAGACTGAAACCCGAAACACAAGAACCCTATTTGAAAATTGGAAATCAGTAGTCCTACAACCTCAATAATGGAAAGACCAGTCAAGTTATGTCATTCCTTAAACACACCAGATTGAACTCATCTGTTCATCACCAGGTTTAGTGAATGCATGCATGGAGGGAATTTACTGTCCCAGAGTTCGTTGGTGAGCTGTTTTCTTTGCTGGGATTTTGGTTGATATTCTTTTGGGAGAAAAGTGTTCATACTGATGGCTGTTACTCCTATGTCTCTAAAACACTACGATTATGGGCTGTAACTGGGGAATAGGATTAGTTCCAGAATTGTGTTGTTGTGGTGGAAGAAAAAGTCATTATTGGATTAAAAAAGCCATTTTCATTATATATACAATTTTGTGTCTTGACGCCACTCTTAGTGCCTTTAATTACTATGTTAATAACACATTATAATAATAATAATAATAATAATAATAATAATAATAAGTATTATTATTATTATTATTATTATTATTATTATTATTATTATTATTAGTAGTAGTAGTAGTAGTAGTAGTAGAAGTATTACACAGGTGCATTTTAATGTAATTACACAAAATGATGTAATAACTGGGTGTTTAAGACAAAATAAAAAATCTCTCTCTCTCTTTCTTCCTCTCTCTCCTGCTGCCTGTCCCTTTCTCCCTTTTCACTCTCTTTCCATCTCTCTCTCTCTTTCTTTCTCTCCCTTTCTTTCTGTCTCTCTCTTCTTTCTCAGGATGAAAATCAGAAGGCACAAGCTGTTCCTCTTCTGTTCACTCGGGGTCTGTGTGGTCTCTCTGCTTTACTGCTACAAATCTCTCCAAAAAGACATTTTTTTGCAGGAGCTATCCAGCCACAGGTCCAGTCTGAAGTCCCTGGCCATCCTAAGTGGCTTCCTTTGGGGAGATCCACTGTCCACATCCCTCTCCGACAACAACTTCTTCTCTGACAGTTACAGTAAGCAGGGCGCTCAAGAGGCAATGAGGAAAAGGACTCATGATGCTGAGGTACAGCAGCTCAAATGACATTCTTATTCCTAGATCTAAGGAAGGCGGTGACATGGATCATTAAAAGGTCTTCTTATGGTATCGGGCAAAAGTTTGGGCACACTCATTAAGGCTTTTCCACATTTTTAGTATTTTCTGAATAGCAAAGAGTTTTCTTTGTTAAGTAATGCTATTTTATATTCCTCTGAAATGAATAACTAGAGTCACCAGTGGTTGAATTCTTGTTCATTAGAATTTGGTAGTCTTAAGTTTGTTTTTCTCCCAAGATTTTAATTGGGGTGTACTCACTTTAGCAACATGGGCTTGAAATAATTTGTTAGGAAAATCCCATTTTTGTGTGCAAATTAACAAATCGTGTTTGCAAACAATGGTGCACACTTGTTGGTGTACTTTGTATAATATCCCATAGAAAATCTGGTGGGGTGTACTCATTTATGCTGAGCACTCTATATGTTTATGAGATAAGCATATCTAAATTATCTTCACCTTTAGATACACCAAAGGAACCTCATCCAGTATTCTTTCAAGCACTTTCATGAAGAGCCATGGACAGTGATTAACTAGGACAGCGAGGACAGTGTCGGAAATATGGCAACTTCTCTTCAAGACATTTTGTAAAACAATACTGGTGTGGAAGAACTACATGAAAACAATCTCCGCCGGAGATTTAGGCAGCGATGTCCCAGCTTGGGGAGGGGCTCCAGCATCACAAATCGAACAGTGATTCATAGCACTTTGATCAAATAGCTTTTTTCGTTGTCTGTCTAGTCCAGTGGCATTGGATGCTAGTGGCAGGCCAACATATGTGTGTGCTTGTATGTGTGTGTGTTCGGGGATAAAATAACACTGATTCCCCTGCAAGCTGCAAGCTGTGTGTAATCTAGATTTCAAGAACCACATGCTTTATCTGGAATGCATTTGATTATTTGTGCACTGAAAACTCACTGTTAGTTTAGTGAAATGTGAGCTTAAACATAACAAACTCATATGGTGTACCGGTTGGCAAACACAAGATTGTGTTAAACATGTCAGGTTCCTCAATTATCTTCAAATAGCAGGACATTTTTTACTCAGTGGCGATTTCTTTATGTTGCTTCCAAGCTGACACAAAGTGCTGCACAGAAACAAAAATAGCCATGACAGGGAAGATTCTGAAAACTGGGGTGATTCCCGTTTGCATTAGGTTTACTATAACTTTGTTCCTTAAAATTTTAAGTCCATTTTTGCTAATGGCGACTTGTCAACTACTTTGTTAAGTAACTGGCGGGTAGAATGAAGCATGGCTTAAGTGGGTAGAAATCATCATATGAAAAGCATACATGTGTCTCAAAACTTTGTCTGGGTTTTTTGTGGGCTACAAATAATTGATTCCTCATTTCTGACCATTTCTTTCTTGTTACAGGATCTTTCAGGTGCAGACTTGGCCAAATTTGACCCAACTGGTCCATATGGCGAAATTCACAAACGAACGTACCTTCTACAGGATGGTCTTACCTCACATTTCATCCACACAGAACCAGGAGCACTGTGCTTCCATGAGGGGACAGAAATGGTTTCAAGTAAAGTCCCACCAAATGGAGCTGTGGATGATACAGGTCAAAGGTTGTTACAGGACAATCCCAAGATGAATGGGACAGTCTCTCTAAATCATACAGAAAGAAAGGCTGCAAAGTGCGTTTGCCGCCAGGGTTGGCATGGCGCTAACTGTGGGGTGCCAACTGTGGTTCAACACTCCAACCTTCCAACCAAGTCGCACCTAAGGCCTCGAGAGGTTCCACGTCGGGTCATCAATGCCATCAACATCAATCATGAATTTGATCTGCTGCACGTCCGGTTCCATGAACTTGCAGATGCTGTGGATATCTTTTTGGTGTGTGAGTCGAATTTTACCGCCTATGGAGATCCCAAATCACTCACCTTTCTGCAACTCCTCCTCAATGGAACCTTTGACTACATCAGGAACAAAATTCTCTACGTCTTCCTTGATCATTTCCCCAAGGGTGGACGGCTCGATGGCTGGATTGCAGACGACTATCTGCGTACATTCTTGACGAAAAATGGACTGTCGAGGATTCGGAATGTAAGGCCAGATGATGTGTTCATTATGGATGATGCAGATGAGATTCCTGCAAGAGAGGGCATTCTGTTCCTCAAGCTTTATGACGGCTGGACAGAACCATTTGGGATTCACATGCGCAAGTCCTTGTATGGGTTTTATTGGAG
Source organism: Rhabdalestes septentrionalis (assembly GCA_037832545.1). Taxonomy (NCBI): domain Eukaryota; kingdom Metazoa; phylum Chordata; class Actinopteri; order Characiformes; family Alestidae; genus Rhabdalestes; species Rhabdalestes septentrionalis. The sequence goes on along the minus strand of JBBMFX010577935.1, from coordinate 10,164 downwards.
GCAACTCGGAACCCTGGATGTGCTATCTGGATGCACCATTGCCATGCTTCTCATGGTCTACAAGGAGGATGGGATTCTGCTGAGACGAAGGGATTATTATTCTATGCCAGGATTCAGGGAATACGAGAAAACTTCGGGACACGTGCTAATGCCGTGGTCCATTGGAAGCCCAGTTCACTATGCTGGATGGCACTGCTCCTGGTGTTTTAAACCAGAAGGAATTTACTACAAGCTCATTTCTGCACAAAACGGTGACTTCCCTAGATGGGGAGACTTTGAGGAGAAGCGAAAACTAAGCTACATCAAGAAGCTAATACAATCCGGAGGTTGGTTTGATGGGTCAGTACCACATTACCCACCAACAAACCCTAAAGAGCACATGTTTGCTCCCAAATTTTTGCTGGAAAACTATGAACAGTATCATTACCTGCTGGAGAATCCTTATTTAAAAAGGTTAAGATAAGAGGAAAAAAATCAATGTGTTTAATATTAGCCTCTGTCCATTAGGGGGAAAAAACAGAACAGCACTTATCAAACTCATTTAAAATGTGATCAATATGTTAATATTGAGAAAACACTTGGAGGCCTGTGCAAAAGTTATAGCACATTTAATATGTGATTTTTTTCTAGTGTATAGAAAACGTATAGAATGGACATTTGCCCAAGAAATAGCAGAACGGTGTCTGAAATGTGTTCTCTTTATAGGGTGTGCTCTTATCATAATGAATCAACATAATGTGATGTTGGTACAGGGGAACAATAGATCAATATTTTTTCCCTAGTTTTGTAGTGAGTCTGACAGTGAGCTGCCATCATTACTGTGGTGAAGCAACATTTTTATAAACTCTCAGGGATATAGTTTTATTAATGCCCTCACAGAAGTATCATTAACAGTCAACAAATATGAATGAGGGACTCTTAGAACTAAACAAGCCATGCTCACTTTTCTGTCTGTTCATTGGTCCACACGTGAGGGCTCCTGGATGCTAAAAGGTTTAGCTATCCCATAAGAATTTATTCCAGATGTGATAAAAACAACTAAAAGACAGAATGATTATGAAGCAGTGCAGAAAATCAGCCGTGGCTGAGATATTTCCTGAGATATTCCTCTTACAGTGTCTTAATTTCTGGATTATTAGCCAGCTGTCCCCTGTGTGAACTGCCTCAAACCATTTAGTAACAAGATGGCCTTCATTACTAACCATGCGATTAGATTTGTTTTTGTTTTGTTTTCTAATAAGATGGGTAATTAACTGGCTATACTGTGTTATTAATCACAACATTAGCTTTCTTTCCTGTGTAATTAGCTAGAGTGTAATTAGCTAGATGATTAGCCAGTTGATCTCTATCATAAACTGATTATTAGCTAGCTAATCACCTGGCTAATTACACTATCCTCTGTCATTATCCAGGTTATTACATAGCTGCTGTGTACCAATACTAAGGTGATTCGCTCTCTATTACCCTGGTGATTGGCTTGCTGATGTCCATAAGAGTTATGTTCTGACTGTGCTCTGTGTGTGTGTATGTGTGTGTGTGGTCCAATGCCCAAGAGCCAGGAGGCTATTTACTCTCCTCTCTCATCCACACAAAATCCTCTGCAGTGTAGGCCTGAGCCCTTCTCACGGTCGGAGAGGGAGGGCGGAAACCAGAGCTGGGGCTTTTGCACAGTTTGGCCCCATTTGGAAAATGTCACTGGGACAGTCGTTATACGACCCAGCACAGCCAGAATGAGAGGGACAACCCCTCTTTCTGACCCCAAACACTGAGGAGCAGAAGTGTGTATGGTTTTAAATAGTCAGTGTTGGATTAAAATAAAATAAATATTATAAACAAGTTACCCTCAGAGTCAAGAGCATGGGGGATGGGGGTGGGGGGTGTTAATCCATTATAGGAGATGTAAAGAGGCACCAAATCCATGTGAAAATATGTGTATCTGAATACAGTTTCATAAAAGTCCCTGTTGTTGTAATGGCCAGGCATCCACATAATATGAACAAAAGTAATGGGATGCCTTTCCATGCAAAAAACAGCCGAGACCTAGTGCTCTGCATGCTGGAGGAACCCTGAGCACAAAAAAGCAATCAGCATTTAAAATAAAATCTTTTGAAAAAAGATAGGACTGTAAACCAGCTTAATTCTCAAATGGTTTCCTTCTCATGCCTTGAATAATCACAGTTTCAAACCCATTTATTTCAGTAATTTCCACATTATGTTGAATGTTTATCTTCTGGTGTGATGGCACTGGGTGGAAGTTGCACTGCTGGTCTTGTACATTACTGTGAAAGTAATTAAAATTTAAGTTAGAAAGTTTTCAGATGTTGTAAATATCTACTGAGAAAAATTTGAAATAAATTATAATAAATTAGATAACATTTTCTTCTTTTTTTCTTTTACATTCATATTGTGTCCAGAGATTCTTTTTTCACAAATAAATGCTGGATTAATGTCAAGAATCTTCTGTTCTAATATTAGAATGTGTGCGTGTGTGTGTTTGCTTCTATGAAGGTCTGGGACTGGACTTCAAATTCTTCAATTTTGGTTGGGAAAACGAAAATTGTGAGGTCGGTTTGGGGGGATGTTTTGGTTGCTGAGGTTCATGTTGGGTTCAGTTCAGTGTAATTCAGCAGTATTTACACACACATATGTTTTAAAAACACTGAAAGCTACTCATGAACACTGCGTGTGCCATAGACTCGCTTGCAATATACTTGTTGGCCACTAGAGTGTAGGCGAGTACCAAGGACCCATTCTATGTTCACCGGTGAAGTGAATGCAAAGTGCTTTGGAAATGTCTGGGCTGGAGAATGGAGATAGTATCACTTTCATACAGTAAACACTGTAAGCTTATCCAACATTAGCCTAATATATATCGCACAAGATCACTACAAACTCTGAATATATAACTTTAAATGAGAAAGGACTTAAGTGATTCAGTGCAGGTTTTGTGTGAAACAGTAGAGGCTTGGTTAATTGTAGATTTCTTTAAAGTAGAAGAGAAAGGAACTAAACCAAACTGTATTCACCTCTGACCCCCAGTGAAGCTACACGTATTTACATAGATGTTGATGATGACAAAATATTGAATCTGAACTAAATCTGTTCTTTTTTTTTTTTTACTTTTTCACACAGTACCATGCATCCCTCCCCCACAAATTGCTTTAGTTGTAGGAGAAAAAGTTAGAACATCTCAATGAGTGCAACTATAACAATTTGATGTCATAACATTCTGTGAGGGATATTGTAGAGGGAGAAATCTGGTTCCATTCAACTCCACTGGGAATAGTTCTGACTCAAGAAGCTTTGCCAAAACAGGGTGTGTGACACCAAACTAGTTCATGTGTGCGTGTGTGTGTGTGTGTGTGTGTGTGTGTGTGTTGAGAAAGTCCCCTTCAGCTGTGGTTAAACTATTTTGTGATGGTCCATTTACTCAACATGAGTGTGAAGACGATGTTAGTTATATTTTGATGTGACAGTGACCACATGGTACCCTGCATTTAACACATAATATTAAGAATTGCGTCTCTTCCTCTTGCTAATGTGCTAAACACATCCGACATGTGCTGTCAAAAACCATTATAGCATTTTAAAAAAGGATCTTTACCCATCTTACTCCTAAAAACATATATGTCTCATATATAATAGTTACAAACAAACAAAAATGAGTTCATATAAGCACCCGCTAGCAGGTTAATTTGTGAAAATAGCACCTTATATGAATAAACTGATCACTGTTTAAAGAGCTTCAAGTTTAGACATTGTTTTGGACACACTGAACTATATGAACAATTGATTAATGATCAGAATCTGACATTTTGTGATTTTGATTCTGGTCTGTGCTTTAGTTCTATAAGGTAAATAAGGTGAGCCAGTTAACCTTGATGGAATGTTTGTGTGATTTTACATTAATTAATTCAAATTGCCCACAGAAGGTGGTGGAAGAGTGTCACCTATTCATTTAGCCCAAATGCTGTGAGGCTTGGATGCCTATTGACTTCTAGTGTTTGCTGCTTCTAGAGTTCCAATCTAAAGAAGCAAAATTTGGACTCCAGACATGTTTCCATATCTGGGCTGAAATAGCTGCAGTGATTTGAGTTGGTTTCATTTATGTGGGATATCTGACACCAGACTCATAAACCAAAAGATCTAAAAACATCAGATTATGACCAGGTTATAACCGTACATGTTTCTTCACACACACAAAAAAAACCATTCACTTCCAAGAGCACCATTATTATTATTTTTAAGTTGGAAAGCATTAAGAGTCAGAGAGAGAGAGAACAGAGAAGGAAGATGAACTGAGCAGAGACATAGCAAGACTTTTATAATATTGAAGTTTAGGCTCTGCTGAAGACAGGAAGGTTTGCTGCATTTAGGGAGGAAAGCCACACACACATCCTGTTTCACCATTTTCAGCCACACGTAGGCGGAGATGAAGGCGCTAACGAGTGCCGTAAGGTGAGAAACCGCACGATTCTTTTATACCATAATAAACTGATTCCTATCTCTCCTGGACATTACAACACCTACAAACTGGCCAAAGCTCATAGCTGCCAGAAAACCATACACATCTTGTAAACTGCAGCATGGCAAAAGCACCATTAATAATACAACCCGATCTCACATCTCGTCATGCAGTCAGTCATCATGATGATCAAAATAAGTGTGGCGATCACACTTTAATGCTTTTTTCTGTGCTTGGACAATGCTTCACTACCTTATGTATTTTAATGTGCCACTGCCACTATCAGCACTAGCTGGTGACTGTTATGTTTAGGGTTAGGGTTAGGTTTAAGGTTAGGGTTCGGTTTAGAATTAGGGACTTTCCCGTCTCATGGCCTTTTAACGTGTTTCAATCGCTTTGCAAACAAAAATGATAAGGAATCAACTCATTATTTCTCTCCCACTGTCCCTCAGTTACCAGTTACCGCTGATACTGGCGATATTATACAGTGCACATTAATACACATCAGGTAGTGAAGCATTGTGCTTGCACGAAAAAAAGTTTTCACAGTGATCACAGCATGTATTTTGATTACATTGTATATTGTGATGGATTCACGAACATTCTTGAGACTGGGCTCAATAGTAGCACCACTATTCCAACACTGGGCTGGTAATCTGAGGTTAATATGGCTCTGAGGGAATGCAGCTAGCATAAAATCCTCTCTCTGTGCTTCAGAGTATCAATTTATCAACCTTTTTTGAGTTAAGAGGGGTCTAGGATGGATTTTTTACCTTTTACCTCCAAATGAATATGGTTACACTGATCCAGATAAACTGCTATCATGTATTTCCCTGAAAAGACACTATTCCATTAGTATGGGGTAAATTATAACCACTTAAACCTTCACATATTTCCCAGATTGAAAGTTCACATTTTTATTTGACACTCAGTATCAACACCCCGCACACAGGTGGACTAGAGCATCATCAATCACTCCACAACCTTTATTGTCAGACTCAAACTGGTGTTCCCTCCAGACAACCAACCAACAAAAGATGTCCACATTCTGTAGTGGTCATGCCCATGTAAGGATATCTTCACCTGTTTCTCTCTCTCTAAAAATGAATGGCACCAACGATATCTGTCTCAAGTAGTAAATGGAAATATTCTATTTCAACGATGTGTTACCCTGTGTCTCAACAGATCAGATTTTGTATTAAAATATCGTTAACACTTTAGCACATAGTGTCGCATGATTGCACTGCACAACTATTTTCCATTAAAGCATAGCTTCACAATGTTGTGATCTAGAAAATCCAGCAAAGAACACAGTTTAATGCTGCAAGTTATGGGAGATTCAAGACCTGATTTCCCACCACATTTAGAGTTTGATATATTCTGGGGGTTTTTTGCAATTGACTTGTCAAACAACAATTAAATTGCACAACCCATGGGTTGCGAGCCAACACCTGACACACCAACTGATGGACAGAGAGCTGTACAGGACACTTAAGAGCACAACACATACAATAAATAAACACACACTTGCTGTGTGACACTGTAAAACAAACTTTCCATTTTCTGCTATACTGACACATAAAATGTAAAGATGAGCTTCCAGACCCATGTCAAAGCTACACCGACAAATGACCCAGCAGATGTGTTATTTTCAGTACATACCTTCATAAAGGAATCATTCTACATATTCATAAAATAATTCTATGGTTCACAAGCTATGCCAACCACAGCTTGTGCTGTTGCACACCAAACATAATGATATTGTCAAACCAGTCAAAATCAAATGAGTGACACCAGCATCAAGCCAAACATAGTCTCACTGATGAGGAGATGTTTAGTTATTCCACAGTCAGACAGTCCAACTAGAGAAAAACTAAGAACAATCATGGATTGTGAATATGTGGGGAGGTGCATGTAGGACATCAGGTTCAGCGAGTTTTTGTTTATTAGTGAGATATTCGAGATGTTTAAAAATGCCATTTATTTTTTCCATACAGAGAAACCCCTCAGACCTAAAATTCATTATTTTGTAGTGAAGCCAACAACAGAAATTTACATGACTTTAGAGGCCATATGGGATGCTGTTGTAGAACCAGCTCCTCTCTTGTTGCTTATGTAGTGCTAAAAACAACTAATCCAAGATCATCAAAGAGAATGAAAAGTGTTTCCTTAGGTGGTCTTTTTCCAATGTCCAATTCACACAAATGGAAAGAAAACTTTGTGTCTGGTGACCATCAGTTGACCCAGCTTTTTCAGATTGTCCCTGATGTTTTCCAGGTGTGTCCGATAAACCTGGCCATTCATGCAAAGCATTCAATGGGGTTTCCGTGGTGATAAAACATTTTCATGGTAACGAAACACCATGGTGTTCTAGGTCAAAAGCAAAAATGTGGTTGTGTCCTTGTTATGGTGGACATGTGAGGTTTTGAAATGACGCAGTGTGGATCAACCTGGTTTTAACCTTTAAAGACATATCTGCATTCTGAAATGCAAGACACACGAAGGCACAGTGTGTTCACCCACACATTTTTTCAATTTTGTGATCCACTGGGGTGTGTGTTTCTTTTCATAAAGGGTTGTATGCAATCATTTGAACATGTCTGGTCATTTAGTAGATATCCTCTACAGAAAACAAGCATGCATTTTCTTAATAAGTGAAAAAAATATATAATTTCTCCCTAAAAATGTTAAATTCAACAAATAAACCGTAATTCAAAGGAACACATTTACATTTAGCAGACACATTGGTCCAAAGTGATTTCATTCCCTCAGTATGCAGGACAGTCTCCCTCGAGCAACATGGGGTTAAGGGTTTTGCTCAGGAACCCAGTGATTGTTTGCTGAAGGTAAGATTTGAACCCATGAACAAGGTTGTGCTTTGTATCAAATGGGTAGTAGTTGTGTACAGCGGGTCCTCGGGTTACAAAAGAGATCCATTCCTATGACTGTGATGTAATCTGAATTTTGGAATCAAAACAGCCTGTCACTTACTTATCCAAATGCAGTTTTAAAATCATAATCTAGAACATAAAAACACAACAAAGCCGTCATAATGCCAACTACTTCAATTATCTGACACGTTATTGCCTATTCTATGCACTCTTCTTTTGCACACAACTAAACTAGTTCCCCCATGTAGTCCATAAGTACAATGCTAACGCCTTATGCCAAAACACACGTCTCAATCTTTCACAGTTTTTATGGGAGTCTGTTGTAACCTGAGGACCCCCTGTACTAAGCCTCCGTAGAACATGTGTGTTTAGCGTTTGTCATATATCGCACACTCACGGGTGTTCAAACTTTTACATACAACTGTAAATACAATGAAATAAATATCCTTCTCCTGAAATATGTTTAAGTCTCACAAAACTTTTAGAAATGCCAAATTTTGTGTTTAATAGTAAAGCAAATTTTGTTTTTAAATGCTAGATTTTGCTGATCTTGTGGAAAGCACCCATCTATCAAGGCAGTCCTGCTCTAATGAGGAATCTGCTGTAAGTGATGTAAACTAATCAAATTCATTTGAAATAGGGGGAACATTTGAGATTTGTTTCTACTGGTCAAACACCTTTAAAGGTCCAGTTCCTCTCAGTCGGTGTTGGACCCAATGAGGTATCCATTGAAGGTGATGTAGATATCAACGTCATCACTGTAGATGGCGTTCTCCCGCTCACGCTTGTAAAGACGTATCCACACTTCATCCCCAAGTCTGAGGGGCAGCAAGATGCTCTGGCTCTGCATGATGGAGCGGTCGCTCGGCTGTGCGTAAATGATGGCGCATGCCTCCTCATTCTGCATGATGTGCAGATATGTCTCCTTGAAGTTCCATGTGTGGATGTTCACATTAAAGAAATATATGCCTGAGACTCGGCAGCGGAACTTTCCTGAGACCATGTCAAAGTGCTCGGGGACGTTAACAAAGACAGTGTCGAACAGAAGGGCCTGGTAATATTCTGCGCTGTGGAGAGCTTTGCGACGCCCCACAGAAAACGCAGAGTGGTCCGACTTGCAAGGGTCACCCGGAGGTCCAGCTTGGCCCTTGGAGCCTTTGGGGCCCTCAGGGCCCATGATTCCTGGAGGACCCTCTAAACCGGGTTTACCTGGAGTCCCCTTATCACCTTTATCACCTTTATCACCTGAGGAAGAGCAGAAATAGAAATGGTTATGGAACCTAAATTACATGAGAAACCACATTTGAAAGTCTAATATTCTACTATTATTTTAAGCCCTCCTGGTATTTCCACCTCAGTCATGTCCAGTATGGAACATTTTCCACTGCGCAAAGTACAGGAAAACTGGAATATTGAATTTTTATTGGAATATGTGGAATGTATGTACAAATGTAGTGAGCAGACGAATTACTTGATACACTCGCACAGCACCACACACACCACATCACTGCCATGATATCTGATCAATAAGGGTTCAAAGATAAACCCACTCTTTCACTGAATTATACATTTTTAAACACATACATAAAATCCATCACACTCTTTGCCCCACCAGCATTTCTTTCATCTGGTTTCAGTCACACTTAAGTGTAATGCCGCCAGCGTAGCAGAAGCCAGGGCATAAATAACTTAAATGGAGCACTTTAATATGAGGAAAGCAGCTGAAAACACACTATTACGCCCAGCCCCACCTGCAGAGGCTGCCAAGTCTCCCAGAGCCCCAGTAAATGTGCTTGAGAAAGCCTGATGCTAAATACGCTGCTCCAGAGTCAATTTGAAGTGATTTACCATAATCACATGAAAATAGTGTTTTCAGTTTCACCTCCTCCCATAAAATGATTCAGCCAATCACTTAGGGAATGTTTGGTGTGTGTAATTCAAATCTAAGTAACAAATAGAAACTTAAACTCAGTTCATTTAAAATGTAAGATCTACATCGGTGGAATCGAAATAGTTTGTAAATAGTTAATAAGAAACCAAAAAGTTTGCATCACACTTCTAATATATCCTAAAGATTTTAACCTGAACTACAGTACTGTAAAAAAGCCACCCCTCATTTCTTTATATTTTGCTTTGAATCACCTTGTTGATTAAAATTAATGTCTGTCAAATTGTCTAGAATAAATGAAAGAAATGGGAATACATGTTTTAATGTGCCTTCATAAGTGTTCCAATGACTCATCTGCACCTGTTTCTATACTGATTCAAGTTAGATGTGCTTTGTCATGCACTAATGATTCATTCGAAGGTCACTGTAGGGTTTAAGAAACAAAAAACCTTTCAGGATGTACGTGCAAATTTCAGGCATAGTTTGCACAGGGCCCTCTGCTGGCGGGAGGTCATCACAGCATCGGCTACAGGGCGACTGGGGCATGGACAGTGTCAGGGGCAGCAGAAGGAGAGAGGGCAGGAGAGATCCGAACATAACTGAACCTGCAAAGACAAAAATGCTGTCAAAAACACATATACCGGCGTTTTTTTCACTCAGGCTTATGTGTTGGGAAACATATGTTTTGTTGTTGAAGACTTAAACAGTCCTTCAAATAAAACATACATAAATATATACAATTCCATATTATTATGACTACCATACCTTCAAAAACAGTCAAAAAAAATGTGTATGAGGTATTCATATTTATTATATGTTTAATACAGCTAAAATGTTTATAATTGTCTGGCCGACATCTCCTCCTGGATGGCGGCTCACCACCTCAAACTGAACCCCAGCAAGACTGAGCTCCTCTTCAT
>JBBMFX010577916.1:0-14278 GCA_037832545.1 Rhabdalestes septentrionalis | reverse complement strand
GAGACAAGTTTGGAATTTGAACGGCAGGTGGGGCTTGGAGAAGGAGGTATTGTTGAGCACTCCTCCGTCAGGTTCTGGTTGTTACATGTGCATATGTGGCAGTTTGACTCCCAGACGGCTCCAGCCTTAAAAAAAGATAAACTTTCATAAACGAGCAGTCACAGAGTTGCTAGTGAAAGAAGTAAACACTTAATCACATAATTAGGCCAGTTCTGCTATTTCTTCCTCAGACAAATAGTAAGTTGCTTTAAAGACTAGATCATATCTCACCGGCTTGGGTTCTCCCAGTGGGCCTTTGCAGTCTGATGGGAAAACCATCCAGGTTAAAGTATATTTACTCACAAACAGCAGAAAATAAAATTGTTCATAAGTGACTTTATAAAATCTAAGACAAGCCATGCACCCACTGACACTTGGCAGTAGTAGAGCACTCTATAAAAATAACTTTCAGTAAAGAGTTAATCTGCTGTAATGGTTCACATCATGTTGCAGCTATTTCTATTTTCTGCAAATAATTAGAAAGCAACAAACTGTTTGCTGCACAATAATACGCTGATATTTTGCACTCTAAAGGTTTCAGTACAGTGCCAGTTCTATTTATTTACACACATTATGGTATGATGGGTAAATGTGCTTCTTTTGTGAAAAGTGTAACACTCACTGGTGCATTCAGATACACAGAATGTCTTGTGCTCCTCTGCAAGGGCCTTGCCGTCTGGGCAGAAACAGCCAGATCTCATACTATCTGTACTAAACATCCCTGCCTTACGCATCCTGTGGAAAAAACACAAGTGACACAGGTTTAACATAGCAAGGTGCTTTCAAGTTCAACCAAACAGGCTGTAAAGCCATAAACATAGACAGATGCATGATAGGAATTCTCTTGATGGATGATGCATGACAATGTGTATTTTTTAGCACATGTTAAGATAAAATGAACCAAAAAATCTCACGTCAGAAATAATAGCAATAACTATTAGAACAAATTATTTTTATTCAATGGATTTAATAAAACACCCTGTGCTGTACCAAGTCAAATGAAACAGGATGAAACATGCTCTCAGGCTGTTGGTCAGAGTTTTAGAAGTATTGCCAATATCAAGATGCAGCATATTGAGACATATAGTGCAAAAAATGTAATATATCTGTCTCGCATTATATCGCACAGTGTGTCAAAATGTATTATAAAAGGTATGGCAGGCAAGGCTTTTGTGTTCAAATATCCTATATTATTATTTAATTTTTCAGGGTGATTTTGAGGATGAGGATTTGAAATACCAGAAATACCAACAAATGTTCAGCAGTCAATAAAAAGTTATCTGGTCCAGCCTTTAATTTTATGCCCTCCTCCTTTATCCATCACTGCGGTTTTGTGAATTAAGAATCGTTTTGTGAATTTTGTGAAGGATTACAGACAAACGACCAGATCAGACTCACCCGCCTTGACAGACATCATCTGGAGTACTGCGGCACTCATCAAATATCGTCTCATCAGGACATGTGACATCTAAAACAGAATCACAGGGTTTTTTTTTTACATTAATTGAATTGGGAACAATAGAAAACTGTAGTTATATCGGTTTTCAAATATGTTTATGTTAATTGATTCACAGCATTGTTCTACGACATACTCATAAAGCTGCTACAGGGACCCATTCCTCCTCCTGTCAGGTTTGTTTGGTTAAGATGCAGCATATTGAGACGTATAGTGCCAAAAATGTAATATCTGTCTTGCAGTATGTCACACAGTGTATCAAAATGTATTACAACAAGTATGGCAGGCAAGGCTTTTGTGTAGTTTCTGTGCTGCTAAGGAACATGTTTGGTCAGGCAAAGCTCTGCTTTAATACTGTTGAGTATCCAGTATTTTACCTTTACAATGTTATATGCTGAAATAAACCTGAGTGATATGTCATGTTTGTTTGGTTAAAACATGGAATCCTTACCACAGGCCCCCTCAGTCAGGTTTCTCCAGTATACACAAAAACCCCTCCTTTTGCACTGCTCACTTAGGTGCTGCAGTGGGGAGCAGATACTGTTGTTGCTCTTGGCCACGCAGTAATCAAACTTGCAGTTCTTAACCAGAGTCTCCACATCTAAACTCTGGCTACACTCATGAAACACTCTGAAAGAACAGGTGCATTAAAAGTGTGACAATCTGCTGTCATTCTACAATTCAGGGTGCCAAAAATTATAAAGTAAATCACAGATATTCATTTCTATAGATTTAGAGAGCCATAAAACTGCAACTTACTCATGTCTGAGGAGCTCACAGAGAGGAGCCAGGCAGTGCAGTTCAGGGGATGGGGAGGGTGGGTTAACAGGTATACAGGGGAGATTTCTGGGGGCATCCCTGCAGGAGGGCTTCAGAGGGTCTTCCTCTATCCAGTCATAAGAGGTCTTGTTACAGCAGTCATCACTCTCAGCTAGACCATTTCTACGCACACAGGAGGGTCCTCCACACACACCTGCAAAGCAAATCAAGTTTTTGCTTTGAAACTTGAATAACGTATAAGTTCCCTTTTAAAGACTGTTATTCATGACTTTGCAACTGAAAGTGTGATTAACTGTTAAATAGTTTAACAATTAGAACAATCAAAAAAGGAAGGGAAATTCAATAAAGTAATAGACCACACAAAGTATATATAATATCCAGCCCTAACACACAGTATAATGCTCTCTTAGTAGAAATATTTTTCTTCTTACAATTATTAGCAAGCCAAACTGCAGGACACCTACCACACTGTCCAAGAGTGTTATCTTTAAAGTGTTCCATCGCAAGAGTGATCTGAAGTGTGTTGTCCGGATCAAAAGATATGTGAGAACGGATTTCATCAATGTAAACAAAGGTCTTGAAATTTGTGCTTTCAAACCTTATGCCGTTTGTTTCATAGGGTGGCTGGACAGGTATTTGATTGAGAGCAGCCTGAAAAATACATCAGAAAAGGTTTAAAAATGTGTATTTTACACATGTATTTAAAATGCACATAACTCCATGTAAGCCCAGTGCTCATTTCAGAGAGAAAATACAGGTCTACAATGTAGTAAGATGACATTTTGTTGTAGACAGCAACGGTTTTGTGTGTATTTTGATTGTGTTCAACAATGCTCTATTTTACACTATGAAATCACTAATGTTTCCAAATCATACAGCAATCTATATTATTTATGGGGTGATATGAATTAAAAGTGATATCATAAATATATTATTTTGTTACAAACACAAAAGAGTTTCTCTAATGAACTAGAAAAAATACATTTTTTTTTGCCTGAATGGAACAAAATGGCCAAATATAATTAAGTAGCAGATTGTTTATAGATATTCAGCAGTTGTAGTCCACAACACAAACTATGGAATTCAGTAATGAGCTATGATGTAACAAAGACATATCTCACGATAATTTATGATCACTTTCAAAATGCAGTGTTTCTTATTCTCAACAGAGTTAGCAAATCCTCTGCAAAATGAATGAAATCCCAATATTTATCTTGAATGATTTGGTATACATCAGCAGCCCCCCAAGACCGCAGCTGGGCTGTGACTTAAAATGTCATCATTCACTAAGGGGTAAACACCTTGTTGAAAGGTTTATGAGCTCACTGTATCAGTTATAATTAGTGTTAATTTGCTTATATATGTGTGCAATCTGTCACCATCACTCAAGTCCCCCATCATTAAACACAATAACGTATTGCTTTAACCTGCAGTGTCTGTTATGTGACTTTTATGTTGAAGGTCAGAGTACAAGGGGTTTTAGTTTTATATAATTAGTTAGAGCTGTCTGCATTTCTGTTAAATTAATTGTGGTTGCAACATGGCAATAGCCGTGAGGCACAAAGGAGTCAAGTTTTCCTCAGCAGAGAAAGCAAAGTTACTGTTAGGGCGAGAACAGTGTATTGGGCATGGTCTGCGGTTTGGGGTTTTTGCTTATATTTCTTATTGGTTAAGAGGCGTCATGGTGGGAGTGTTGAGGCCAAGGACTTAATAAGTTAGATATATTTTTATATTTATCTTGTTTGTGTGGTCCATTGTTTTTTAATTAAGTGTGGGTTTGTTTCTGGGTTTAGGAGTGAGGGTGATGTTATGTGTATGCCCTTGGTGTGTCCAATCCCATGCATGTGTGTATGTGGGTGCAAGGAAAGGTTTGGGTCCACCCAGAGTGTAATGCTGTCAGTGTGGGGCTGATGGAAAGACCTGTTGTTGGAGTGTTATAGTGTGATAAGTCTGTATCTTTCCACTAGAGTTGTTGTGTTTAGGCTCTTGTGCTTCTTTTTATTGAAAATAAAAGTTAATGGTAAAATGGATGTCTGTGTCTGCGCATCTCTTCGCTACCTGGAGACAGGCAACCTGATAGTCTGACATTTTGTGCAATTTTTAAGTAATTAAACATCTATGCAAATATACTGAGAGTATTCTTTTATGCTACATAATTTAAAGTTGATTTAAAGTTGATATTTAATCTTGTGATTTTTTCCTTTTTCTGTGCTATGATCCTTTTCACAGACATCTCACATGTACTGTATATCCTTTAGCTATATTAGCATAAAACAAGTACATGAGCTGTATGCAACCAAATTAACAACTGTTACCTCAAAGTGATGGAATGAACGTTAGGAATAAATTATTGTGTTAATGTTTCCTAGTACAACAACTATCTGAGACAACTTAATATATCTGAACATCTTACATAATCTGAAAGGCTTTTCTATCCACATATATCTATTTTGATATAGCCAAATACCACAAGGCGGATTTAAAAATTATGTCATAATAATAAACGCCTAAGTAGTACATTTACCTCCACTGTGTAATTATCAACATTTAACATTAGAGTGACTGTGTCATCTCGGTATTTCAGAATGACGTTCTTGACTGAGGAGCCGAACAACCAGGGTGAGCTGAAGTAATTATCCACTGCAATGCTGAGGTAGTGATGATGAACCTTCTCCTTCACCAGCGTATAAGTGCAGTTTTCCAGGAAGTCAAATGTAACTCCTGAGAAGGAAACATAATGGGGATCTCCATACAGCTCACACTGACCTGAGGGAAACACAGATAAAACAGTCAACATACCAGCAGCACAGTCTGGTTCAACTACCTGATAAAGCTAGGTATGATTTTTGGCCAATGATACCTGTAAGAGTAATTACATGATTTATGATGACAGATGAAATGCCAAAAAGAGCAGATAATTAAGCGTTCATAATAAAGACAAAATAAAGGTATGTTATCTTCATGCAACTGTGTGGAGCTTGCATGTTTTCCTGTGTCTGTGTGGGTTTCCACTAGATGCTCAAACTTCTTCAAACTGTCCAAAGAACTAAATGTCAGGTGAACTTGAGATGACAACTTGCCCTTAGGTACGACTGTGTTTGTGAATAAGTTCCTTTTTGTGTCTGCTCTGGAATGGACTCTGCCTTTTTGCCTTTTGCTTTATTAAATAAATAATTATGGTTCAGTGACAGACCATGCACAATTTTTGTGCTTCCGCCTAACAAACTAAATTCAGCTTGGCACATCACAGAAGAAAAAAAAAATTAATACAACTAGAAAAAAGAAGGAAGAAGAGCGGAATAGGAAAAGAAATCTAAAAGAGACGGGAAGATTTTATATTAGGGTTATATTAACCTAGTAACTAACCAAACAAAGGGTAAGAGGTTATAAATACTTAAAGATACACATATAAGACCACCAAGGGTAAGAATACTGGTAGCAAAGAGAATGAGGTTGTGAAAGAGAGAGAGAGAGAGAGAGAGAGAGAGAGAGAGAGAGAGAGAGAGAGAGGGAGAGAGAAAGAGAAAGAGGGAAAGAGGGAACCAAAGAACAAACTAAACTTCTAAAATAAAACAAGGACTGAGGGCTGAAAGAAAGACAAAAGGAGGATTCAAAAGAGGCGGGGAGATGAAAGAAAAAGAAGCAAGGCGAGAGGACACGGAATGTCAGGAAAAGGTAATGAGGAGAACAAGAAGAATAAAGCGTGAAAGAAAAATAGCACTGTCACAAAAAGAGGGCAGTGTCATGCCTGGTTTGCCTGGTTTACGCAACCAGCAGGACCCTTCACAAGAAATTTGAGTACTTAGATTTGGTTACATCAGAACAATGTGGACACAGGTACAGAGCTTGGGATGATGTGGACACAGGTCATAACTGCCAGGCATGGACTTCAGTTGTTGGATACGAACTCCCACTCTGTTTGAGACACCTGGAATAAAATCCCTCATTTTGTTTAAGTTCTCTTGCAGAAGTGTCCTCCTTGCTTGTACCAGCCAGGACAGGCAGGTTGGATGGGAATATATACTGTAGGAAACTAGTAATGTAGCAGAGTATTAATGTACTATTTTACTTCTTCAACTCATAAACAAAATTATGTTAAAATAATAATAAAACCAGGTGATCTTAATTTGTTACTCCATGCAAATCATTTCGAGAACAGTATCAGTTAGCCGTAGTCAAGCCACATGATGGTGACATGCTTACCTGGTGGGCGTGTCACCACTATAAGTTTTCACAGTTGCACGGTGCTGTGATAAAGTCAGAGACTATCCCTCATGTATTTTGTGTAAATTTCTTCTAAATGTAACTTACAATAAATGTAAATGCAAGCATCATTTAAATTAATTAATGAACCACAAATATTAAAGAGGAGAGACAGGATCAAGAATTATTCTTTGAAGGGAAATCTCGAGTTGGAACTTCAGAGAGGCAAAATTGATTTAGATATGTGTTGTGAAAAGTGTGTGGGTGTGTGGGAATATAATGCAAAGGATGGAGCTACATGGAAAAGAGGATTGGAGAAAGCCTAGTAGGAGTGTTACATTGGGTGCCCACTAGGTGTCACCCTTAGTCCTTTTTATAGTGTTTAGTTGGCTCCCTGATCACACTGGGGTCTAATCAGGTAATTAAAAGAAGCAGCTGCGGGTGTGATCAGGGACAATTGAGTCTGAGTTGGGATTGGGTGTTTATTTGTGGGGTTTTGTATTTAGAGGATTAAGGGACAGACAATAGATGTAAATCCACCATCACTTTAGAAGTGCTTTTGTGTTTTGGTAGATGTTCTTTTGTTTGGGCCCTCAAGCCTTTTGTTTTGAGTGTTTGAAAATAAAGAAAAAGAAAGAAAAGAACATGTTTGTCTTTCCTGGGGGAAAAGGGGCACAGCGACACGACATATGGACCGACTGTGAAAGAGAGGGCAAAGAGCGGGCAGAGGAAGAGCCGCTCCTCAAGGAACTGGACCGTGACTCTAGCCTATCTACAGGACTTGGGCTACAAGTGGCCCTGGAGTGAGGCGAGTGAGACCCAGCTCAGTTATAAGCCAATAAGGAAGTGCCGGAGGAGAGTCGGAGAACGGCAAAGCGAACCAGGGCTTCTGGTGGGACAAGGGCGTCGATGAGAGTGGATCGTGGATCCCTGCATCCTTGACTCTGACCTGGAGCAAGATAGGCAGGAGGTCCTGGGGAACGAGGTGTGAGAGGCTCAGGGGTCCGCATCGTGCCTGTTGGCCACATGGTCACCAGCCGCCCTTGAAGCCAAAGGCTTCGGCAGTCGCCATTGAAGGCGGCCCTTCGTGCCCAGTTGGCCTTAAATGGTGAACAATCAGCTGGGCTCTAGAACCCAGAGGCTGCCTTGGGAGAAGAGCCTGCCCCAGCCCTCAGACTGTTGAGAAGGCCAGATGAGCCTGAGCGGTGTGAGCTGCGTAAGCCGCACACAGCAGCTGCGGGGCTCTGCCACCTCGAAGCCCAGAAGAAGGCCCAGCTACTGCAGCAGTGGGCAAGGCAGAAAATGGAAGAAGCGATACGGAGGGCCGATACCGGAGACTGAATGTTTCTGGGGGGTCTTCACCAGGCTCATTGAAAGCTCCAGCGGGGCAAAGGGTGAGTGATCCATCCCCGAAGTCAACGAGGGGCCTCAAAAGGGCTCCGGTGTGGCCTGTAAGAAAGGCCCCAATCCCTGTGAACAACGACGGGCCTCCAGAGGGCTCCAGTGTGACCAAGGTGGAGGGCCTTCATGCTGAGGACAGCGAGGGGCCTCCAGTGGGCTCTGGTGGTGCCAGTGGAGTGAGCTCCACACCCAAGGATAGAGAGGGGCCACCAGTGGGCTCAGGTGGGGCCAATGTAGCGAGCTCCAAAACCACGGACAGCAAGGGTTCTCCAGTGGGTTGCAGTGGAGCCAATGGAGAGGGCTCCACACCTAAGGACAATGAGGGGTCTAATCAGGTTATTAATAGAATTAGCTGTCGGTGTGATCAGGGACAATTGGATCTGAGTTGGGATTGGTTGTTTGTTTGTGGGGTTAAGTATTTAGAGGGGTTAGGGACCAACAATAGATGTCGGTCCACTGTCACTTTAGAAGTGCTTTTGTGTTTTGGTAGATGTTCTTTTGTTTGAGAAAAAGAAAGAAAAGTACATGTTTGCCTTTCCTGGGGGAAAAGGGGCACAGCGACACGACAAGGAGGTGTATGGATGTGGTGACAAGAAACCAATTGGACTTACAGTCACACTGATAAACTTCACAACAGCCCTCCTCATCTTTTACCACTCGCAATAAGTCTTCACGGCACACAGGTGGGACCAGAGTTGGACAAATGACAGGTCTCATCTCAATAATGCTGTTTCTGCAGGTTTTATAGAAACAATCCTCTTCCCACTCAGCACCATTATGCCAAGTTTGGTTTTGCAAGGGGTCCTTGCAATCTGTATCTAAGATAGAAAGAGTGTTTAGAATGAAACATTTTGTCAATATTCCTAAATATAAAATGTATTATTTCACATTTAATAAAACTTGAATAAAACGTGAATGATTTATGTGCATGCCTCTTGTTTATGTGTTACAGTAGATAAGTTGTTCGATAAGTGATTGTGTGGAAAGGTAGATGCTGTTATGGGGGTAATTTTAGATTCAGTTTCTTCTGTAGTACCTGGTATTTCAGGAGTCATGGGCACTTTTGTCTGTGTTGGAGTCAGTGGAGTTGTAGATTCAGTTTTTTCAGTAGTACCTGGTATTTCACGAGTCACTGTGGTCCCTACTGTCTCTGTTATTGTTGTAGTTGTTGGAGTTGTAGCTTCAGATTCTTTAGTAGTACCTGGCATTTCAGGAATCTTTGGGGTCTCTTTCGTCTCTGTTATAGTTGTACTTGGTGGAGTTGTAGTTTCAGATTCTTCAGTAGTACCTGTTATTTCAGGAGTTATTGTGGTCCCTATCACCTCTGTTATCATTGTAGTTGGTGGAGTTGTAGATTCAGATTCTTCAGAAGTACCTGGTATTTCAGGAATCATTGTAGTCTCTGTTGTCTCTGTTATTGTTGTAGTTGGTGGAGTTGTAGGTTCAAATTCTTCTGTAGTGCTTGGTATTTCAGGAGTTACTGTGGTCCCTATCATCTCTGTTATCATTGTAGTTTGTGGAGTTGTAGGTTCAGATTCTTCAGTAGTACCTGGTATTTCAGGAATCGTTGTCGTCTCTGTCGTCTCTATTATAGGTTTAGTTGGTGGAGTTGTAGGTTCAGATTCTTCCGTAGTACCTGGTATTTCAGGAGTAATTGTGGTCCCTATCGTCTCTGTTATTATTGTATTTGTAGTTGGTGGAGTTGTAGGTTCAGATTCTTCAGTAGTACCTGGTATTTCAGGATGCGTTGTCATCTCTGTCTTCTCTGTTATCACTGTAGTTGGTGGAGTTGTAGGTTCAGATTCTTCAGTAGTACCTGGTATTTCAGGATGCGTTGTGCTCTCTGTCTTCTCTGTTATCACTGTAGTTGGTGGAGTTGTGGGTTCAGATTCTTCAGTAGTACCTAGTATTTCAGGATGTGTGGTGCTCTCTGTCTTCTCTGTTATCACTGTAGTTGGTGGAGTTGTAGGTTCAGATTCTTCAGTAGTACCTGTTTTTTCAGGAGTTATTGTGGTCCCTATCATCTCTGTTATCATTGTAGTTTGTGGAGTTGTAGGTTCAGATTCTTCAGTAGTACCTGGTATTTCAGGAATCGTTGTCGTCTCTGTCGTCTCTATTATAGGTTTAGTTGGTGGAGTTGTAGGTTCAGATTCTTCCGTAGTACCTGGTATTTCAGGAGTAATAGTGGTCCCTATCATCTCTGTTATCATTGTAGTTGTAGTTGATGGAGTTGTAGGTTCAGATTGTGCAGTAGTGCCTGTTATTTCAGGATTTTTTGGGGTCCCTATTGTCTCTGTTATAGTTGTAGCTGGAGGAGATGTAGATTCAGATTCTTCAGTAGTGCCTGGTATTCCAGGAATTGTTGTGGTCCCTATTGTCTCTGTTACAGTTGTAGTTGTAGCTGGCGAAGTTTTAGATTCAGTTTCTTTAGCAGTACCTGGTATTCCAGGGCTTACTCTCATGATTGTCTCTACTGTAGTTTTAGTTGGTGGGGATGTAGGTTCAGTTTCTTTAGGTTTACTTGGTATTTCAGTGGTTGTTTTAGTCACTGTTGTCTCCAATGTAGTTGTAGTTAGTGGAGTTGTAGGTTTGGTTTCTTCAGCAGTCCTTGGTCTCTTTGTAAATGTTGTGGTTGCAGTTTCTGTAACAATCTTGGTTGCTGGACAGTCTCCTGCAATAAAAATGACCAAATACATTTTAAGGTATAAGCTTAAACATGGCATTACATATTTTAACTATTTTTAAAACTTTATTACCGCAATTTAACTGTCCTCCATTGCACGTACTGTGGCAAAGAACAGAAACAATACAGTATGCTATTAATCAGCAAACACATATGATTAAATGAATGTATTACATTTTCTCACTAACCAGCATTCCGTTAATGTATGAACTTTATCTCCAGGTTTAACTACTGTGTTGTTGAAGTAACAAGTGCATTTTTCCAAAGTGGAGCACGTTCTTGTGTTCTCATCAAAATATGGCATCGCTGCAGGGCATCTTGGGTAACAGCCTTCGTTAAAAAAGAGAAGTGATCTAATTAAATCTATTCAATCACAAAAAAAGCTAAATGTTAATACACAAGTTTCACATATCTTCTGTTATACAGCAGACATCCCAATCAAACCTCCAAAAAAGAAGGCAGGCATGAACATCAAATGAATTCAATTAGCACAAAGAAAAGAATAAAAACCTTCGAGCTCTCCAAAAAACTTGTGTTTTTTCCCACAAGTCTCGATCTGACCACACGGCTCATAATGCCAGCCATACTCGCTCTCTTCATTGTAATAGTCACAGTACACCGCTGTGAAGGAAGGACACACACAATTAAGGTTAATAACCCCTCTACAAACAGAGTAAGAGGGTACATTTTCACATATAGCAGGAAACACGTTTATTATGTAGTACTAAGGTCTCTGAATTAAATAAGCATCTGTGTCTGATGAGTCTGTAGGTATAACAATTTTTAAGCAAAATGCTGCTGAACATTTATCGATAATTCGGGGTAATGGGTCACTATCCTGATTAGGTACCTATTTTTAATATACTTTTTAACTATTCGCAAATTTCAAATTATTGGTCCAACACAGGCTTCTAAATTATTTACAGTAAATTAATTGCTTCATGGCTGAGCTTTTGTCCCAAATGGCACCTTATTACATTTTAATGGTTAAAGTCACTTTAGTAAGACCCACTCTGCTGGCAGTGTTTAACTGTAGACTTGTTTTTTTACACCTGTTAGCAGTGGGTGTGGTTGAGACACTAGAACTACTTATGGTGTAAAGTATATTACTGAATATGAACTTTATATCTTTATATCCAGTATATGAAGCAGTCTGCAGAATTTAATATCTATCAACCAACACACTGGCAGGGACTTAATCTCACTGGTCAATTAAATTAATTAGAAGTCAAGGTGTGTAATTACATGTATGTTTATTCACTAATTAAATAAATTCATTGTTGGTCTCAGATAAGACACCACTCCCTTGAAAAAAATGAATTGAAAAAAGGTCTCAAGGTACATACGACACAAGTCTGGGGTTCTCCAGTTGACACAGACTTCATGTGATGTGCAGGCATCAGCATACGCTGCCACAGCTGTGCAGAACCCCAGGAACCTTCCTTCAAACTCACAAGAGCATGACTCCAGAATACAGGCCTGGTAGTAAGGTGTTGGATCAACCTGGAAATTATAGGAAAAAATCAACTAATCTAACGCAGCACTTCTGTTCGTTTCTCTTCATTAGCTAACCACAAATCATTCAATTCAACTAGTACACCTGAAAAAAAAAAAAATCTACTAGAACTTTGAATGTGTCAAAAATTATTTACAAAAAAATACATACTTCAAGTCAAATTAATCAACAGGACTCAAATAATATTAAAGATAAATCAGTGGAGATGTAAATGAAAGAAGATTACATCAGTCTCGACTACCTTTAGGTGGCAGGCTGTGAACGGGTCATTGTTCAGGATCATGCAGCGGCGCTGAGCCCAGGCTTCACAGTACGAATGCCGCTCACAGGGGAACACTTCTTGAGTCACATCTGAACAGGGTGGGACAGCGGTTCTCCAGCTGTTCCCAAACTCCAGGGTGTTGAACACCACAGAGGAGCTACTGGTCAGATAGTCATTCGTAACTATTCCATCAAAGTTACCACAGAGTCCACGCACCTTACCCTGTCAGTTCACATGTGCAGAGCGAACAAAGAAAAAATTAATTGAATAAATATTGAATAAATACAATACCATTTAAACATTTGGAAGCGAGGTTTTTTCATTCTTTTCACTATTTTTCTCATTTTACAATAGTAGTGAAGACTGGGTGACAATTAACATGGAACATACATCATTTATTTTACAGCAACATTCTATATTTCTAGGCCAGTTTCCATGTGAGCCAGTGGGGGGCAATACACGCATCTTTCACATTGAGTCATTTGTTTTGGAAAAGTTTTGAAAAAACACAGTAACAATAATTATGTTTTTCCCGCCAGAGCTCAGAGCACGTCTTCATCTTTGATTATGACTTTTGAGGATGCAAAAGTAGCCACTTCTGATTTATCATCATATGCACAGTTTAAATAGAACTGAATTATTTATTCAGATTTTCTTATATCGTTTTTAATTTCTCCTCACTTTGAAGAAAGCTCATTTAATACTTTTCAAGTGTTTTAATTCAGGGTTTTCAATTAAAAAAATTTTTTTTTTTTTGCAGATAAATGCTTGTTGCACCACTTTACCGGTATCATATTATCAGACAAAAGTTTTTGGATTTGCCTAGAATAACGAAAGTTACAGATGATTCGAAAATGATATAGCATCACAGTTATAAATACATTTCAATCTTATAGCAGAACATCAAAAGCCATACTGAGAAATACAGTGAGAAACATGTTTATCATAAAATACAATTAAAATCTACACATAAAAAAAAATCTGTTATGTGTCTGGATTATAAAATTTTTACCTACTCTTATAAGTTATCATTGGATGCAAAAGTCTTCCATGTCCTCCATTTTGCAATCTTTTTTATTATAATTTCTGTGCCCAGACTTTACTTTTGGCTGGACATTAGCTCTAATGTGAAAATAATGTACGTGGGAAAAAGACATTTTCTTATTTATTTATTATACATTGTTTGGAATTCTAAAAGAAAACTGCTTGCTGCGGGGCAGTTAAATTATTCACCTTTTAAAAGCCTTCAGATTGTTTTGCCTATGATTATAAAAATGTACATTTGACCAGGTGAGCCAGAACTTGGTCCATTGTACTGGAACTTGTTCTTGGTTAATTTGAGTTCAATGTGTAAAAGTCATTTACCAGTCATGGTGCACCAGACTCATAGAGAACTTCACCAAGGAAGCTCCTTACCAGGGATGAGCCGGATACTGGGCTGAAACGAGTATCCGGTACGGATAAAGCACTTTTATCCGAGTACGAGTATCATACGAGTAATACGAGTCAATATCTGTGCTCGGATTGAATAAAAATTCTCATTGGGTACCTGACTGTGTCTGCATTCTGTGCAGAGGCGTCTGTCAGCGCGCGTGTAGCGTGTAGAACACACGTAGCGTTAGTTTCGTTTTTCAAGCCAGCGCATGTCGATATTTTAAAAAATATATATTTACATATTTGGCTGTTCAGAGCATGGGGGCCATAAGGGGGGCCAATTAAAGCAATTAAAGGGGAGCTCTCTCTCCCTCTCTCTCTCTCTCCCTCTCTCTCTCTCTCCCTCTCTCTCTCTCCCTCTCTCTGCCGGTCATCTGAGGGGTTATTTTTACTTCACGCCCTGAGTAACACTTTCTTGCTGTATTTCATAAAAAATAATAAAGGTAGTTGGGTTATAAATAATACTACAAATTAAGCTACACACACACACACACACACACACAC
>JBBMFX010577873.1:0-14280 GCA_037832545.1 Rhabdalestes septentrionalis | reverse complement strand
TATATATATACATGAGCAAAATTGAAGTTAATAAGCATCTGGAATTGCATAATCTACACTACAGGCATGCAGCTGTGACAGTGAATGGAAGATGCCGTAGTTAAGTTGTTACATGCATTATTAAAGGATTACTACATAGTTATCAAAAACATGTGTGATTTCTATTTTTTGCTTTTTGCTCTTTTAAAATGCTTGTTTGCACGGGATACTATATGCATGGAATACTGATGCAGCCCTCTTACCACCCGAAACAAGACCAACAAGTTTAGAACATGTCCCAAAAACATTGCCTGAGACCAAAGTGCATTATAATGCTACACTCCCTCTGAACTGAACAAGGTAAATATTAACTTACTTTATCTTAATGCGCAGTAATTCACAACCTGTGCACACCCAGTTCCAGTAAATTAGCCTCCTGTCTCTGTAGAAGTTCCACACCCCTCAGTAAGGTAGGGCTACTGCCAGCAATCACTGCCAACATACCCTGGGCTGCAGGGCTCCCAGTGAAGATCTACAGCGGCTTCTGAAAGGCAGCGGCACCATGTGGGTAGGGATAGGGGCACTGATTCTGGCTTCTTGGCTCCTAGGCGGCACTCACCTGTGGCTAGTGTCTGCTTTTAACTTGGACGACACAGAAGTTTTAAGGAAAAATGGAGAGCCAAACAGTCTTTTTGGATTTTCCATGGCTATGCACCACCAGAAGAGACCTACTGAGCAGCAATTGTGAGTTCCTTTTGTTTGTAACAGCCCTGATGTTCATGTCAGTTTTCATACCATCAGAATCAGAGAACTTCATTGATCCTGGAGGAAACTGCTGATGTTATGAAACACAGATACACTGAGATAGGAACAAGAATAATATAAATTACAAAATCAAAATAAATACAGCTTTAAAAAACTCATTATTAAAAACACTGTTACGTATATACACCAATGCTAGATATTAATATATTAGAAAACTAGTATAACTGGTAACACAATTGGTGGTCAGGAGTCAGTTATTGCATGTAAAAGATATCGAGAGTAGATCAGTAATATTGATATTTGTATTGATATTTCACATTGTAAGGCTGTTGCACAAAATGGTTTAGCACCCAATGAGAAAATTGAACATGATGCTGCACATGGTAAGGCTATTGTACATAATAAGATATAGACAATAATGTTTTTGCACCAAAATAAGAAAACTGCATGATGTTGTATATTGTAAACTATTGCACTTAATTAGAAGACAACAATGCACATAATGTCATGTGTAGCACAATATCATCTCAATATTTCAGCTTGTTGGTTGGTGCCCCTCGTGCTGAAGCCTTTCCCAACCAGAAACTTAACAGAACAGGTGGTCTTTACCGCTGTAAGTTCACCCCACGGATTGACGACTGCGAGCGGATTCCTGTGGGTCAGTGTCTCTTTTTGCACATTTTAATAGAGCTTATGATTTTCTTGGTCCAGTGACACAAGCAGGACCATTTCCAAAATGTAAAAGCATTTCCTTTCAATTACTGATCATCTCACAGATGCAACGCCAGGAGATGCGGAGAACCGCAAAGAAGACCAGTGGCTGGGGGTCAGTGTCCAAAGCCAGGGCCCAGGGGGTCATGTGCTGGTAAGGGATATCCTAACACACCCTATGGTATTAGGACACTCACTGCAGTGGGGTGTTGACACTTGTTTTAGAGTTTTCAGTTGTTTTCCCCTTGAATTTTGTGGAAACAAATTCATTGACCCTCTGTTTAGGTCTGTGCCCACCGGTTTCAGCATTACACGTTTGACAGACAGCTGGTACTTGGCAGGTGCTTCATTCTGCAGGAGAACCTGAACATGAGAGACACAAAAACGTTCTGTCAGAATCGGAAACCGGATAAGGACCAATTTGGCTACTGCCAGCAGGGTCTCTCTGCAGCCTTTGCGAAGAACAATAAACATGTTCTGTTTGGTGCACCTGGCGCCTATGAATGGAAAGGTACTTTACTGTCCTATGCTAGTTGTACTGGTTCTCAAACCCCGTCCTGAAATATCGCTGCCCTGCACATATTAAGTTTCTGGTGCAATTTATGTACAAAGCCATTCCAGAGAAGAACTGGTTAATGAAACAGGGAATCTCTAAAACGGGCAGGGCAGTGCTACTCCAGGACCGGGAGTGTTGAAACAGAGGCTTATATTAGGAGCTTCTCTCAGCCTGGTTTCATATTCTCATTTCTGCACTGATACTGTGTTTTTGAAGGCACTGTGCGCATGGAGCCTGTTGAAGATGTGCTTCTGGACACCTTTGAAGCTGGAGACCAGGATCAAAAAAACATTCCTCTGGACTTCAACAGTTATTTAGGTGAACATGTCTTCCAGCAAATACCCATGTTGTGAATGTTTGTGTGTGTGTGTGGGGGGGGTTTTACACATCGTATTGCATTTGAACTTAATTAACACTTAACCTATTAATGCATCCATACCTGCAATGCAACAAATGGTAAATCATCAGAAGTTCCCCTGGTTTGTGTAGATGCTTGAGGTGTTAGACGTCATGTTCTGTGTTTCTGTGTCATGTGGAACCAAAGTTATTGTAATTTAAACAAATGTGTTTTATTTCAGAGCTTAGCTAGAAACATTAATTGCAACAAATGTACTGTGACACATTTCTATTCAAATTATTGGGGTTAGGGGCTTGTCCATGAACATTGCAATCATAAAACAATTTAGGGAGTCATTTAGGTATCAGGAGAAAACAAAAAGAATGCCTTTTACATGACATGATGTGTCATTCTTAAAATGACCAGGTGCATTGACAAGCAAAGTAAAAACACATAAAACAACAATATGTGTAGAACAATGAATGACATAAAAATTTTAAATACACATTTTTGATATTTAGTTTGGACCCAATATGCATTGAATCAAACCTGATCCCCAGGCTCCTGGTGGCTAGGGAGTTGCCTCTGTGATCAGAAGGATGTGGGTTTGAATCCCAGCACTGCCAGTGGCACCAATGCAGTACCCTTGATCAAGATAAACCTGGGTGGTGAATTACTGGCTTCACACTAGTTCACTTGGTGAATGGGTTAAATACGGAGAAAAAATGTCACACAGTGCTGTGGTGTGCCCACTTTCATTTACCTATTTTTTTCCAAAAAGTGTTATTTATCTACTGTGATATTCCAGAGGAACTCAATAAATCCAACTTGGATGTCCATGTTAGCACTGTGACTTTACTTCATCATAGGATTCTCTCTGGACTCTGGAATGAATCTGATCGAGAAAGGGCAGCTGGTCATTGTGGCCGGAGCCCCGCGCTCCAGCTTCAGTGGCGAGGTTCTGCTTTTGAAGCCTGATGCTGCAGGAGGCAAGAGGGCTCTGAGTGCAGTCCACACCCTCACAGGTCAGGATCTGGCATCCTCCTTCGGCTACTCTCTGGCTGTTGTTGACATCAATGCAGACGGGTGAGTCCAGAAGGAGTGTGCCCTGCATTGCCTCTGGACAGGTCTGTTTAAACCCTGATCAAATGTGTCCAGATTATAAAATTTCCAGATAAAACTGTGTCAGTGTTACAGACATATGAATTACTCCAAAAAGTAACTAATCATAAATTACACATTCTTTACTCTTAAACTGCAATAGAAGACAGACAGAATTAATAGATACAAAGGAAAAAGCAACTGCCTCAAAGTCAAATCTTTCATGAATGAAACACTGTCAGAGTTTCTGTTTAGGCGAGGCTGGCACTGTCTTACCTTCAGTTTCGTTTAGGCAGGATTAGGTGCCTTACCAAATGACATATGAGGACAGGCATGCACATGAAATGCTCAGAAACTCAGGAACTTCAATCAATTTTTTTGATGCTTTAAATTGTGTGTTACATTAAACAAACAGCAACATAAAAAAAGAAAAGGTAATAAAAATACTTAGCAGATCTGAGAACTGTTTGGGAATAGGCCAAAGTTTAGCATGCACAATTTCCAACCATCCCTCCAACACTCCTCCTGTCACTGAGGCAGAGCAAGAGACAAAAGCGTGAACAGAGCAGGCTCTACATCTGCCAAACAACTATTTGGTATGAACACATTCACATGCTTTTGAGTGCGCCAGTGCATGTGTTTATACATGCCCTGGGGATTACTGGGCCAATTTGTCCCCTGCAGGCACTATATTCTCTGATTCTTAGGGTTAGCCTTTAGCTTAACGTTTCAACACAAATATTCCCTTTGTAATAATAACCCAGTGCCCTTTCTAAATGGAATACAATTGCATTTCTAAAAAGTAACATACTGCCTTACTAAAAAAACACACATTGCCCTTTCTAAAAATAGCATATCCTGACGAGAATAAACATAGTACCATTTCTAAAAGTAACACACTGTCCTAAAGATAGCACAATTCCAGTGTTTCACCAATTTCAGGGAAGGTTTAAGTTAGGGTTAGGTTGAATTAGTTTTGCTTTACCATAATTGAACAAATGCTACAGTTTTTAATTACCAAAGCATTTACATCTATTCTTTAAAGCAGTCTGCTGTATAAATGGTGAACAGTCAAAACATTTTATTCATTTTACTGCTTGATGTGCATCCAAGAAATGCTGTTGTGCTCCAGTGGAGCTGATGCATGGACAGATGAGAGAATGAGATGAGCTAACACTGGATCTCTGCTTTTCTAGTGTTCTGATCCTTATGCTTGCCCATGCTTGCTAGTTTTCACTCCATAAATTTATTGGACTTGGACATGAGAAGGTTGTGTAGAGGACCAGTTTTCTTAAAGCTGGGTAGAGTCATCTGCATTGCCCTTGTGATTAGTGCTAGTTAGACTTGATAGACCAGAATTTTGGCAAAAAACATTAATGTACACTGAAAAACCATTTGACAACACTTAACAATAAGATTACCCTTATAATAGGTTTATAAATTATTGACAATTAGGGTGTTAATCTTTCAATCAATGTGTTAATCAAGTTGCAGACAGTCCATAAAACATTCATAAACAGTTATGTACAAGTAATAACAATCGTCATACACTTAATATTTCCAGGATCTCAGATCTTACTGGTTACTGGTAAAACTGGTTAAATTTTCAACCTCAAAAAAAAACCTTTGGCATTCTACTACCATTAAAACACCATATCTTGCAAATTAGTGGGCCTGCACATGACCACTGCAATAACTTGTTTATAACTGTTTATTAGTGATTTATAAACTGACTACAACCTAATAAGCAACTCATAAATAATAACAAATTGTAAACATAATTTCTTATAAACTTATAAACCCTTTAAGACTAGTCTTGGGGTAGTTGGTGGCCTAGTGGTTAGGTTGTTGCGATCAGAAGGATGTGGGTTCGAATCCCAGTACTGCTAGTGTCATCACTTTTGTACCCTTGAGCAATGGGCACACAAAGAATAAAGCAGATCCTGAGAAAAGTCAGTGTGGGGCACACACTGCTCCCAGGCACCCCTCATTGGTGGCACCCCCTGCTTCATTTGGTGAAAGAATTTCACACTGTTCACTCTGTGTGTTGTGCTGTGCTGTGTTCACGCATGACTTCAAGCGGCCACTTTACATATAGAAAGTGGTAATGGCTTTTCTCAGGATATACTTTGTCCTTTGTGTGTCCATATGAGTCACACTTGCCTAAGTTGTCAAAATGAGTAATGTTATTATCAATGTTCTCATAGAGACATGTGAGTTGTGAGGGTGACCAAATCAGTAAATACAATTACAGCAATTTAAAATGTAATGCAACCCTTTCTGTACAACTAACACTCATGTTGATTGGTACCTTAGATGGGATGACATAATAGTTGGTGCACCCCAGTTCACCTTAAAACAAGTGGATGCAGATGTGGGCGGGGCTGTGTACGTCTACATCCAGCGCAGAGGCACCCCATGGGACAAAATGGAACCAACCCGCCTCCTTGGCAGTAAAGCCTCCTTGTTTGGACTAGTAGTGGCAAGCGTCGGAGATCTCAACCATGATGGTTACAATGGTTCGATGCACAGATATCTCTCAAGTCATAACATGTATCACACACACAGACAAACACCATTAAATGTACTAAAGCTGTACAACTATCAGCACTGTGAATTTGACCTTTATTATAATTTTGATGGCATTTGATGGCAAACTGCTTGCAATCAACTTACTATTATTTGGCAGATTTTGCTGTTGGAGCCCCTTATGATGTGAACGATGGTGCAGTCTACATTTATTTTGGCTCTGCTGGAAACTTGTCAGTAAAACCACAGCAGGTGAATGAAAGCTTTTTCAGCTTAAAAAAATAACAGAAAACAGAAATAAAGCATATGAATTCTGTCAAAAACTGTGTCTTCTTTTCTCTTTGTCTAGGTTCTACATGGATCATCCCATAACATCAAGCTGTTTGGCTATTCTCTGGCTGGAAATATGGATATAGACAGAAATGGTTACCCAGATTTAGCTGTGGGGTCACTCTCCAACAGTGTGGTTGTTTTCAGGTAACTCCTCCTTTCAGTAGCATTCATCATCGGCCTGGAATACATGCATCAGAAAGTCATTGTGGATTGTTTAACCCATCTGTTTAAGGGCAAAACCAGTGATAAATATTGAGAAAACATTGGAATTAACTCCAAATAGGATTGATTACAATGGACAAAATTGCCAGAAAGGCTTCTGGTGAGCTAAGTTTTGAAACTTTTTGCTGCCAAAATTCTCATTTTCATTTCGGATTTTGGATTTGATTAGTTTATGTGATTTTACTTACCCTGTATATCCAAATCTTTCAGCATAGTCACAGCTGAAGTCTGCTTCTCGTTCACAACTTATCCGGCAATGTACAACCCCAAACCAAGTAAGTAAATAACTGATTGATCACAATAGATCTCAATCTGCCTTATAAATCATGTGCCCCAAATTAATTTAAACTGATGTAACTTTTTTGCAGTTATCACTTACAATTTAATTGCTGATAAAGGCCATAATGCGAGGGCTGCCGGGATAAACATCCCACACGAACCTAACATGCAGCTAGACCAACAGGGCCAAATGCGCTGCTTTAAATACGACTTCAGACTCCTGGTACTGTACACTCATTCCCCTAAATCTCTTGTCTGCATGGTACACTGCACTAATTCTTAATATGGCCATGTGATACCTTTTCACAGTTCTATGTTTTGCAAAAATATATATATTTGTACTGTTTTGAAGGTCCTTAGAGACAGGCTTGTCAACCACCAGCTTAATAATTAAATTATGTTTCCACTTTGTAACTTGCACTATATGGACAAATGTAATGGGACACCTGACTGTTACACCAACATGAACTTTAATGACATTGCATTGTAATACATAAACTTCAATGAGGAGTTCTTCCCCCTTTGCAGCTATAACAGCTTCCACTGTTCTTGGAAGATTTTCCACAAGATTTTGGAGTTTGTGTGGGGTGGGGGTGTATTTATTTTCACTTTTGCTGGAAAATTGAAATACCATTTACAAGCTCTGTGTTGGCAGAATGAGAAACAAACCATACAAAAAGGAAACAGTAAAGTAAAAAATACAAGGTAAAAATATGAAATATGAACATAAACTATATGTTTTTGAGTGTAGGTATAAAATATGCTGTGTGCAAATTTGCGATGTGCATTCAGTGATTGTCAAAGTGGTATGTTTAGAGATCTATGTGAGAAATTCATACAGGGGTCAGTCTCTTTGCTCTTGCTTTGATTGACCTGTAGTGCGTGGCAGAAGGAGAGTATCCAAAAAAGAGTATCCAGGGTGTAAGGGGTGTTGATGATGTTTTTGGACCTCTGCCAGTGTAAATGTCCATGAGTGGGGGTAGTGCCAACCCAATTATCCATTCTGCCACCTTCGCCACCTGCTGTAGCTTCTTCCTGTTCTCCTCAGAGCAAATATCGAACCACACTGTGCAGCAGTTGGTCTGGAGGCTCTAGAAATTAGTTCATGGGGGAGGTGGGCCTGACATAGCTTCCTGAGGAGGTACAGTCTTTTTTGTGCCTTCCCCACCTGGTGAGAGGTGTTTGTTGACCAGGTGAGGCCAGCAGAGATGTGGGCCCCTCGGAACTTAAAGCTTTGCACTATCTCCACCTCTTTTCCATCAATGTAGAGGGTGGAGTGCTCAGCCCGCTTAGCTCTTCTAAAATCCACTATCATCTCCTTGGTCTTTTATGTGTTCAGTTCCAGGTTATTGCTCTCACACATTTGTCTCATCTGTAGAACCTCAAGTCTCTAAGCTGATTCGTTGTTGTAATCAATGAGTCCTATTACGGTGATATCATCCACAGATTTGAAAAAGGTGTCACTGGTGTGAATAATATGGGTGTTAAGGGATTAGAGGAGGGGGCTGTGTGGTTTCTGTGTTCACAATTAGAGTGAAGGAGATGTGGTCTCCCATTCTGAAGTTCTGGGGTCTGTTTCTGAGGAACATTATCCATGAGTCAGTTGCCGAGCCCCAGGTTGCTCAGTATTTGATCCAGTTTGTGGATCTGAACTCCACAAACAGTATCCTTGCATATGTTTTACTGTTTTCCAGATGTACAAGGGCTGTGTGGAGTGTTGGAATAGTCAGTGCCGGCAGTCAGGAATGGCAGTCTTAGTGTGGGACATGATAAGCCTTTCCAGACACTAAATTTTAAATGGAGTCAATGCAAATGCATCCTGAAAATTTGTGTCCATTAATTCTGTAGGGCATGTCTTTGTAGACCATGCTTTGTGCACTGGGGTACAGTCATGCTGGAATAGAAAAGGTTCCTCCCTGAACTGTATAAACAAATTAGGAAGCATGTCATTGTCAAATGTCTTGGTCTGGTGAAGCATAAAGTGTGTGCTTTACTGGAAAACAGGTGTTTCCCAATACTATATCCCATATAGTGTATCTTACATTACTCATCTGTTTTATTTCTGGCATTTGTACCCCAAACTTTGTGTTTAAAGCATAGTGTATTTTAAATTGATTATTTTCTGCAGAATTATCATAGGATTTATCTAGACTGCATATTTTAGATTGTATCTGTGTCTCTGCGTGTCTGTACAGTCATAACATAAGCAATTTCCTCCTGGATCAATTGTGATGTCTGAATCTGATTCTGAATCTGATCGTGTAAGTGGAAATGTCTGTTTTGGCTGGATGATGGTCACAAAAGTGTTCTCAGAAAACCAACTGAATTGCATGTCTGCAGAGCAACATTGCTGACAAGCTAACAGACATCCCCATCAGTCTGTCAGTCGGTTTGAGTTCAGAAATTGATTCTCAGCCCGTGGGCCAGGGCTCGCTCCCTTCACTAAAGCCAATCCTCAAACCCCAGGAAACCACCACAGCTAAGGTACTGCATGAGACTGAAAAGGTTCAAAGGTTCAAACCATTCAATCATTTTTTTATCAGTTACTCTTTTTCTGATGCTTACGACCTTTTCTGACGTAAGATTAAGTTCTTAAACACTGGCTGCGGCAGTGATGGTGTCTGCGAAAGTGCCCTGCAGCTTCACCACAGCTTCTGTTCCAGAGATGAGGACCAAGACCGGTGCACCCCACTGGAGAGGTATAAAACAGATGTTTTTTTAACCTAACAATTATAGACTCCCATAGAAACATGTCTCTTTAGCTGCGTTTAACACGTCTTGCTGGGTTTGCTGTTTTGAAGGGAGGATGGTTTTGCTGTCATTTCCCCCAGCAATAAGGATCCAGCTCTGAATATCAAAGTGACGAACAAAGGAGGAGATGATGCTCACTCTACTAAACTGACTGCCAGCTTTCCACAGGCTCTGCCTTTAAAGTCTATCAGTTTTGCAACGTACAGTGTAAGTCTCACATATATCTGAGTTATCTGCAGGGAAAAGTTTGCTTACTTTGATTAACGTAATGAGATGAGCTCAGCTTCTCCGAGCATATGTTTTATACACTTCACTGATAAAAATGAGATGTTTTAATCATGCAGAGTGCAGATCGTATGTCAAAATTTCAATTTCAACCCACAGAATGTCAAAACCTCTGTGGCAACTGGTAACTCCAGACACTTTTCATGATGTTATGTGTATGTTTGTTTGTATGTATGTATGTATATTCGCGGTGGAGCCGATTCTGAATACGGTATTCGTAAAGGTACAAATAACATAGGGTTTTTTTTCGAATATGTTCTTCGGACAAATGTTTGTATTCGGGAAACACCGCCCCCACCCCCGTCACACACTCGCATGTTTTGGGCACTCGCTCTGCGATCAGAAAGTCACGCGTCGATCCCCCCAACCACTTGGAACCTCCCCACACACTGCTTCCCACACACTGCTCCCCACACACTGCTCCCCACACGCTGCTCTCTGGAACCGTCCCCACACACTGCTCCCCGGTACACTCCCCACACACCGCTCCCACACACT
The DNA here is from genome assembly GCA_037832545.1 of Rhabdalestes septentrionalis. Classification (NCBI taxonomy): domain Eukaryota; kingdom Metazoa; phylum Chordata; class Actinopteri; order Characiformes; family Alestidae; genus Rhabdalestes; species Rhabdalestes septentrionalis. The sequence continues at coordinate 3,934 of JBBMFX010577873.1, read as the reverse complement.
GCTCCCCACACGCTGCTCCCTCGTACCGTCTCCACACACTGCTCCACATGGGTACAGAATTCATGGCTTCCGCTACTTCACTTGGTGAATGGGTTTAAATGCAGAGGAGGAATTTCGTGCTGTTCACACTGTGTGCAGTGGTGTGTTCGCGTGTGAACGATTGCTTCCCCCCATCACACGCTCAAGTTCACTAGGAGATTAGGGAGGTGGGGTGTTGTTTGCATGCTGCATTATTTAATTTTACTCGAATACAAATACAAATATGAATAATTTTCCATGTTAACAAATACAAATACAGATACGAATAGCAGCCGCTCTGCATACCCCTAGTGTATAAGTATGTATGTATATACTAGGGGTGTGCAGAGCAGCCGCTAATTGTATCTGTATAAAATAAAATAGTGCAGCATGCAAACAATGTCAGAATCTCCTCCTGCACTTGAGCGTGTGATGGGGGGAGGGGGAGGGGGAGACGGAATATCTAAAAGTGAAAGTGATCAATCGGTCACACATGAACACACCACTGCACACAGTGTGAACAGCACGAAATTCCTCTTCTGCATTTAAACCCATTCACCAAGTGAAGCAGCAGCAGCCATGAATTCTGCACCCGTGTGGAGCAGTGAGTGTGGACGGTACCGGGGAGCAGCATGTGGGGAGCAGTGTGTGGCGAGTGTACCGGTGAGCAGTGTGTGGGGACAGTACTAACTCAGGGCACCTCAGAGGTTCCTAGCAGTCTGGATGATCGACCCACGACTTTCTGATTGCAGAGCGAGTGCCCAAACCTTGCGAGTGTGTCCGAATACAGTATTCGTAAAAAACACATTAGTTGTGCCTTTCCAAATACTGTATTCGTATTTGGCTCCACCCCTAATATACACCACTAATCAAAAGTTGTATAACACCCCAGTGTTTCAAGCGGGGTTTTTTTTGGGTTTCAAATTCAAACAGTTCAGGTCCAGTGAATATCATGAAATGGTACAAAGGATGGTGCTGAACTGTGAGAGGTTCAAAGATGTTAAGGTTGCTCAGCAGTGGGAAATAATTCTTGAGGTTGCTGCAGGACCTCTGTTTTGTGCCGAGTTGGTTGGTTCGTCCTACAGCAAGATAGTGTCCGAAAACATAAGTCCAAGTTCTGCCAGAACCACCTCAGAAAAAAGAACAAGATGGTGAGCAGGGAAACAGAGTGTCCAGAGTCCTGACTGAACCCCAGCAAACTGCTTTAGGAGGAACTGGACAGAAGAGAGAAAGCAAAGTGCCTATAAGAGCCACAGTTTATGGGACCTCCTGCATTATAGCTGGGAACAACTTTCTGCAGAATCAACAATGAGGCATTGAACTGGTAGAATTTCAATAAAATAAAAAAGAAATATTGGGGTGTTGTAAAACTTGACCGGTAGTGTATTTAATATATATGTATAATGAGTGTGAGTGTGTGTGTGTGTACATACAAATATGTATATGCATGTTTTTTTTTTTCTTCAGGAAAAACAAGGGAATTGCACTGTAGTGCATGGAAATAAATCAAACATTGTATGCGAGCTCGGAAACCCTTTGAAAAGAGATGAAGAGGTAACGGCCACCTTCTTTGGCACCTACAGCCTTTTGTGTTCCTTTCACACCTCTTCAGTATTTTGGTTCTCTTACTTTTTCTTACCTTAAACTTATAATCCCACAGGTAGCTCTGTACCTGCTGCTAAACACAGAGAGGCTGACTGCAGACACAACAGCTGCCAACATAACCCTGAATCTCGAGACGTAAGAGTCTGTTTAATTACACAGTGCTATTTTGCATGACAATAGTGTGTGTATTGGTTGTAGTGCGTCTCTTTATCTTGTGATTTTTTCTAGACTGCATTATTGACTTTTGCTGTAAATATTACATTACAAATGTTGAAACATAAGTTACTTACTGCTATTTTGTTTTTAGAATATTAAATATAAGTACTAACTTACATTCAGTCTTTTACTTTTTTTACATATGCTGAAGTGGCTCTGAATTTCAGTCCACAAGGGTATTTTTATATATATTTATTATTTATTTTTTTGCTCAAAAAAACTGGTTCAGATTATATAAGCTTTACTGAACCCATTATTTGTCACGGTTTGTGTTTGGGAGGGAAAGGGGAGGACACCACAGTAAGGTTACTATTTACAATCTTTAATGAAACCAAAAACACAGAACAGAAAACAAAACTCAATCCCCGATCTCAGAAACACAAAACAGGAAACAAACAACAACAAATGAAAACAGGGGAATCACAAAACACCAGACCTGTGTGTTATGTTTGCAAAAAGAGAGAGACACACCAACGCGCGACCACTTAAACCAGTCTCCCTTTTTTACTCTCTCTAAAACACACACTTCCAAAACTGCCCAGGCCTGAGTAATCACACAGTCAACACTGATTAGGCACAACACAAGACTCTCAGAAACAATCAAACTCAGAACAGCAGATGCCTCGCTCAACATTAACACAAAGCATGTATGAACATAACATTTCTCTCCCGCCCCCCACCAGGTTTCAAACAAGAAATGTAGACTCAAATTCCTGCAAGTGTCTGGGGCAGGAAAGAGTGCGAATGGGGCGTGGGGAGACACAGAGTTGTGGCGGTCAGTCCATGCTGGGCAGGCACCCGTGTCGGGTGGTAAGTTGGCAGATGTGTCTGGAATCTGCTCAGAGACAGTCTGAGGTGCTGGCTGAGTAGCTGAGGCACCCTGCCCAGCTAGAGGTGCAGCCTGGGGTGTGACACCAGTAGTATGCACTGGGGGTGCCACTTTGTGGAGACAGCTTACGTGCCACCGATTGCCATCCCTGAGCATGAAGGTGGCTGATCCTAGCTGGCGGGTGACTTGGAGGGGGGTGGACCAATACGAAGCAAGTTTGTTTCCTCTGTGGAACCTGCAGACCCTGACCCAAACCTCGGCCTTGATGTCAGGAGCCATGGCAGTTGCTGAGAGGTCGAACATCTTCTTCATCTTCCCCTGCTGGCGGGTGACCGAGGCCCTGACCCGTTGTGGTGGTCTCTGAGGCAATTTGGGCCAGAGTCTGTTGAGAGGGCAGTGCTCACGGCCAAGCATGGAGCGTAGGAGAGACCCCTGTTGTGGAGTGGTGGGTGGCCCTGTAATGATGCAGTGTGGAATTGAGAGCCTGTGAAAAGGTCCAGCCTTGTGCCAAGTGTGCTCTGATGCTGTTTTTTTGTGACTTGTGGAAGCGTTTGACACCCCCGTTTGCTTGAGGGTGGTAGTATGCTGTGTGGATGTGATGGATGCCTCGGCCGAGATCAGCTGTGGGCCATTGTCAGTGGTGATGGTGTTTGGGAGACCTCAACGGGAAAAAAAAAGGGAGTCCAGGAAGTCAATTATGACTTGAGGTCACTGAACCAGTGGCAATGAGCTCAGGCCATTTGGAGTGAAGGCCATAGGCAACCACTAGGAAACGCTGGTGGTGAGGTACACCCTGCATTTCCCCACAAATGTCCAGCTGCAGGTGATCCCAGGGCTGAGTTGGCCAAACAATTAGTTGTAGGGGTGGGGGTGGGGGGCTGATGACCTGTCTTACCGCTCCAAAGATTAATCCTTGTCCAGGGCAAGGATAATCCTTGACCAGGGCCTCGATTTCCCGGTCCATAGCTGGCCACCAGACCAGGCCTCTGCAGCGCTGCTTCAATTTCACAATGCCCAGATGGCCCTCATGAGCCATAGCTAAAATACGTGCCCACAGGGTGCTAGGGATGACTGTGCAGAGGCCGCATGCCACACAAATCCCATTCCAACAGTACAGCCCCAGCTTTACTCAAGAAAATACAGCCAGCTCCTCAGGCACTTTGTGAGGCCAGCTGGTCTGAATGTAACCATGGAGCTGGGAATGACAGGATCCAGCTCAGATGCCTCCTTCAGTTCTTGTAGTGATACAGTGGTTTGGAGTGGTGT
>JBBMFX010577863.1:0-14281 GCA_037832545.1 Rhabdalestes septentrionalis | reverse complement strand
TATATAATTATTATTAATTTTCTTTTTTTGTGTATATATATATATGTATATCATTTACGGTACTTTTGAATAGAAAATGCATAACATCTTCAAACCTGAGAGAATCTCTGTCTTTAGACAAAGACATAGCTTTAAATAACTGCCACACACACCTTGAGGTGATCTGATAGTGATGTAGTGCTTTGGTGGTAATTAAATTCACTTTTGCAAAGCACACAAATTACCCTTGTCTTGTCCAAATCCCCCTCTGGTTGTAACTTAGTTGTCCATTTAACAGCGTGTGTCTAGCTTGAGCCGAAGCATTATCCACATAAAGTGGCTTCGTTGAGCCCGGTCTCACGAGTTTGTTTACGTGCAGCCATCATGATTTAAGGCTTTCTTCATACAAGGACAACGCTTCTCTTTTTCCACATGTATTTTGATTAAATTGCGCGATCAATTTATTTTTAAGCATTAAAATACATTAATGCAAAGAAGTTAAGGCAAGATTTTTAACAGCACAAATATATACATATATATCATTTATATTATATTCATATAATATATATTTATACAATTAAAAAAAATATATATATATACATATATATACATAAACATGTGCAGCTAATCATGCATATCTATATTCTCTTAAGTCACTTAGTCTTTCTTTTATCACAGAAATTAAATGAATTTGGACAAGATGCAGTTATATGTTCTATACATACATTCATACACAGATAGGTGAAAAAAAGGGTTTGTGGTTAATTATCTACATCTGACACACAAAGCTCACCAGAGGGTTCAGAAACTCTTAAGCAGCCATTCATGATGTCCTGTTTCTGGGGTATAAATTAAGGCAACAGTCAATCATTTTAGGTTAAAATTTATTAGCATCCTTTAGGCTTGGAGTCAGTTTGACCCCAGCAGTTAAAACCTCCAGAAAATGGCTGTGAATCAAAATTGCTACACTAGTACCTAAGACTTATATAAAATATACATGTTTTAAAACCCCACAGCAGGGGAAATATCAAAGCATCTAATGTTTTCCCTGAACAGTGTTAAATTCTTTCTCTACATCCAACCCATTCACCAAGTGATGCAGGGGGCTGCCAACAATGAGGGTCGCCCAGGGAGCAGTGTGTGGGGAGGGTACCTTACTCAAGAGTACCTCAGTGACACTAGCAGTCCTAGGAATCGAACCCACAACCTTCTGATCTCAGGATGAATTATCGAAACACTAGGCCACTATGCCATGTAACACTTGTAAAAATAGGTCAAGCATGTGTAACAACTGGAGCTATAACCAGCTGGAGCCTTAGTGGACTTGACTTGAAGAAGACACATATCCACCCCCCAACCCCCCCAACACACAAACACACACACACACACAATGTGTCAAGGATGTTTAGAGAGAGAAAAATATCTCTAACAGTTCGACTGTGTTGTTTAGTCATCATATCATTTTAAATAAAATATATACTTTACGCCAATGCTAACCAATCATTTGGAAAAAAATCCTTTCCTTTTATAAATTATGAGTTCACAAAATGGTACTGGAACTAGCACCAGATTCTGTGTTTTTTTTGCTAGCCACAAGGTTGGTCTGGTGTTAAGAAGGAGGATGATTATACAGAAAAGAGCCTAATTAACCCAAAAGACATCTTATTTATCCTGAAGAGAACAGCAACAGCAACAACAAAACGAATCACACACATTAGGAGAAGCTGCTCGATCTACAAAATGTTTAAAAGATGTTTATACCATTAAACTATCAGGTTCCAGGACAGTGAATTTTTACAAATCATTTCATTATTTTTAAGGTTTTCTTGTTCTGCACCAATTTATTAATGTAGATTGCCTTGCAAACACACACACATACACACACAGAATGAAGTACACACAGGTACACATCAAAATAGGACATAAATGGTAATGAAAAAGAATTTTGATAAATAATTCTGACAAAGAATCCCTGAAGAAAAATGATCTCTAAAGAAAAAAGTTAAAGCATTTTACGGGGCTTTATAAATGTTTTTCTTGCAGAAAAAAAAACTATTTCATATCACATAAATCATATAAAATCTTAATCATATGTTTTAATCGCATAGAATCTCAAAGAATTTTGGTGAAGAATTTAAATGTATGAGTTTTAGAATCTTACCTCTTTTCTTTATACGTAAACAAATCCCACCATTAGTGTCCAGTTTTGCTAAAAATTTCTGGAGCGTTGAGAGTACGGGCTGGAATGGACAGTGTTTTGGTCATCAATCGGTCAGTCTGTTTCTCAGAAGTAACGGCTGGCCAGTGAGTGTGTGTGTCTGTGTGTGTGTGCATCTCTTTGAGACATGTAATTAGGATGCAGAGTGAAGAAAAGAGCGCAGCTTGTTAAGAGCTGCCATGCAAATGGACTAGGTGACAAAGAGACGCGTATACACTCACACACACACACACACACACACACACAGGAGCCCTGACACAAGAGTGCAAAAGCCCACACACTGTACGTAACACACTTTAAAGAAGTCATGCACTTTTAGGTCTTTATACACACTATTCATATGAAGCTGAGCATGGAGTGTGTTGGGGGGCTGCACAGGATGGTATGAAGCTCTGTAATAGAGGAGGGAGAAATGTGCAATTGAAGGCGAGCAGTTCAAAGGACCTCCAAAACCCTCTCATCTTACCGGGAACACACACACACACACACACACACACACACACACAGCTTACACAAAGGCCTCAGACAGACGTGCCGGACACTGGACAGAGCCACTGCACCATATGAAGAGTCCAGTGTATTAAAGCCATATTCATTGGAAAATATTTCAGTTTGTAGATTTGTACCATGCAGAGAACATTTTTTTCAGAGGTGATAGACCATTTTTCGTCACTCATTACTAGAGGCAAGCATCCGAAGTATGAGGCTGAAATGCACCACAGAAGACGCAGAACCTGTCAGAGAAAAGAGGAAGTTAGAGGTTAGTATGTAACGCAAGCAAAAAAATTGACAAAAGTTTTAGGAATAGAGTGTAAATTTTTAGTCCCCTAGGTGCTGCTTGAAGAGGTGAGTCTTCAGACGATGCTTGGAGACAGAGAGGGACTCAGCAGAGCTGTTGACCAGAGGGAGTGCGTTCAGCCACTGGGGGGCCAGGACTGAGAAGAGTCTTGAGTCTTGTCTTCCTCTTCTCTTGAGCAGTGGCTGCACACAGGACAAGGCCTTGTCTGTCAGGGCTTAATTGTGAACAGGAGAATGGACTTCTTTTTACCAGGTCATGTCTAGCCCTTCAAGACCACAGGTCATCAGTGGTGTCCTGTAGGGAGAGCGCAGATCTCTTCATCTGTTTTTTTACACCTAAACCTTTTAAACGTCATTCATTTTGGAAATGTTTGGATGACTCACGGATTTAAAGTTGCTTAAAGCTGGTACTCAAACAACAGATTTTAAACTATATTTATACATATTGTACAGAGTGTTTTGTACAGTGTACTGTGTTAAGCCTTACTCTTATTTTATACTTCCTTACTTTCACTGTTTTATATGTTGCTTCCCCATTTCAATTCTCTGTATGCTGTATATGGTGAAGATGACAATAAAGTTCACTTGGACTGTGGCTCGACTATCCAACCGCTGCTATATTTGCACAATTGTATTTATGACTGTCTACTCTTGTTCTTCATTCTTGCACATGTAATTCTCTGCTCATTCAGACTTGTAGCTATTGGCGATTGCACAAAATGTTGTCTTGCCCATTTGTTTTGATGCTCCTGTGTTTTGTCTGAATTTGTTCTTTTGTTTCACGATGGTCCTGGAGGAAATTGTTTCCTTTTCACGGTGTAGCTGCTGGTTAGTGGTTAGTGAGTTTGCCCTCCAATCATGAAGTCGTCGGTCAGTGGCGGATCAAGCTTTCCAAAAGTGAAGGGGTTCTGAGATGGGGATGCCAAGTTATAAATACAATTTAACCAATTTAATACAATATAATCTGACAAAAGTGGGGGGGATGGAATCACATTTTAGCAAAAGTGGGAGTGTTGAATCCCCCCCACCCCCAACCCCCCGCCCCCTGTCTGCTACGCCCCTGTGGTCGGTTCATATCCCAATACTGGTAGCAGCACCTCTGCTAGTGGCCCCCTTGAGCAAGGTAGCGTCCTCACATGCTGCTCCTCGGGTACTGTGTTCCTGGCTGCCTGCAGTTTTACAAAGAGGGAATTTTGTGCTGGTCACACTGTGTACTGTGGTGTGTTCATGTATGACAGAATGGTTACCTTACACTTGAAATAACAATAAAATGGTTATTCCTAGTGGGTAAAACACTTGCCAGTGAAACAGATGACCACAAATTCACAGGTTCAAACCCATGCTTTTTCACCATTGTGTCCTTGAGAAAGAGACTTGACCCTCAGTTACTGTCCCTGTAACTTCCTTTGTTGAAGCAGCTCCACATCACTCTTCTTCTGCTTCTGACTACCTGCTAACTTAGTTTTTGAAGAAAAGTGTGTACACCACAACCAGAAGCTGGCAAGAGTCAAGTGACTACACAAAATCTTGTGTGTGAGACAGTATGTCTGGTAGTGGTGGGCTAGTGGGGTGGCTACTTGCCTCTGGTCCAAGCAGTCATGTATTCAAATCCTACCTTCATCATACCACCACTGCGCAAGATCTATAAGTCAAATGTTGGAGAAAATATAAATAATAATACATATAATTACTTTAGTATGCCTTTGAAATGTTACACTACACCACACATTATTTTACAACTGCAACAATTAAAACAGTGATGTTCAGAGCAGAGTGTGTTCATGTGTGACTCTGTTTCATCAGAGACTGAATCAGGAGTGAAGCTGCTGGAATACAGCATATAGAAAAGCTGGTATACAACTGCACATACAACACATATGGAGGCGTATATCATTTTTTACACAGCTCACACTGCAATATTTCATAAAAGAATAGCAACCTGTGCATTTTATACACTCACACACACACATATTGCAAACTGTGAACAGAAAAAAGGGACAAGTGGTGTCTTATTTTTATTCCTGACCTGTATATCTGCCTGTTCCGCATACTGCAGTTTAGTCCTAACTGAGGTCATAAAGTGTTTTGGCCTGGACTGCATTTTGAATGAGGTTCACAACAGAGCAGCCAGAACATCAGAGCAGAACTCATTTACATATATGTGGAAAGGCACAGTAACAACACAGCCTGTTTAACAGTAATGGGATAAGAAGAGATGGAAATGGTCATTTATGGATGAAATAAGACAACTGTGGAGAATGTTAAGGAGACATCAGGGGGATAAAATACAGGTAAAATGCAGGCTGTTGGCCCTTTAATGTTGCTGAGTGCCAAAGGGGAGCGGGTGTTTTGTTGTAAACTCTGCTGCAGACCCTGCTGACGCTGCGCTCCGCTCGATGAGGGAATTCCGTGCTATTTATAGCTCACTGCTCTGCAGGCTGGTGGGGTTCTGAGTAGGTTCTCTCATCAACACACCACTCCCGCCCACACACACACACACACACACACACACACACCCTATCCACCATACATTACAATGCACTGCAGATTCTGATAAAAAAGATATAGTTTTAACCTGACCTGAAGGATCATTACCACAAGAATGACACTGACAGTTATCAATGATATCATTAATGTATAAGATTAAGGATGTGTTGCTAATTATTACCACTAATATAATTATAATAATAATAATAACTACACTCATACTATTAAACTACCAACACTTGAAACCCTACGGATGTTGTTGTTAGATGATTTCTGAATGTACACTTACAATAACCCCCAGTGTTTTGTTGAGAAAAATATGATTTACTGAGCAAAAGAAACATGGCCTGCATATTTTATTTTTCACCATTTCTTCTCCAATATCTGTCAGTATGTAGAATGTGTGCAGTAACATTTGAAAGAAATTTGTCATGCTTAGTTTGTGGACGACATATTTTTTACTTTGGAAAATAACAAAACGTGTACATTTCATCCTTCCAAGAAAAGTGGAATATGTTAGCTGCAAACAGAGGGACCGACTTCATATTTGAACGCACTGTCATTACAGTTAGTGTTGAGGTAATGGTCAGGGATCCCAATACTTTTGTCCATATAGGTTATACGTTTTTTTTTTCCATGTTTTATAAAGGAGCCTAAAGAACTTTACACTGGATGGTGAAACATTGTATTGAGGATCTGATTGCATTCATCCACAGAGTATTACTGAGGTATTGGTATTGGATGATTGGTTCTGAATCCCAGAGGCCATTTTAACTTAACACAATGGTATTTGGGGGGAGCGCAATCCCACTAGAAAACAGCTTTGCTGTCCCTGTAACTAGTTATTGTTAGTTGTTCTGGATAAGGGGTCTGCCAATTGTCCCCTAGTCTTTACAGAGCCTTGTTGAAGCAGCTCCATATCACTCTTCTTCTGCTTCTGACTACCTGCTAACTTAGTTTTTGAAGAAAAGTGTGTGAACCTCAACCAGAAGCTGGCAAGAGTCAAATGACCCCACAAAATCTCCACATCGTGTGTCTGACAGTAGGTCTGGTGGTGGTGGCCTAGTGGGGCTGCTGATTGCATACTGCTCCATCTCCATAGCTCAATGCTGGGGCTTTATATCTCTGAAGCAAATACTTAGCATTGGACATGGTGATCTTTGTCTCAAGCGGGGATGCCCCAGAACGTTCTGTTTTATTTCTAGTTCTAGGCTATAGACATTATACAATCTATGTGTGTGTGCATCTCAAAAAATCTATCAAAATACCCAGAGCCTTTTTAACAGAACTATCACGTCAATATCACTAAACACAAAGAGGAAGTATTTCCCTCTGAGGATTTTAGTCTCTTGCTTTTATGGAGCAAAATGTACAGAATCACCACAAGAGCAGATCTCGAGAAAATACCTGTCAGGCGGTTGAAACAATTCACAAATAAGGGATTAAGATTAAGAAATGTAAAGTGACCTTGTCATACATGAACAACACACAGTGTGAATTTTATTCTGTGTGTAACTCATTCACCAATTGAAGCATCCAAGTGAAGCAATGGGGCCTGGTTTTCTAATCCACACGCTTCTGGCCACAGGGGCAACTCCCTCATGACTAGGCACCATGTTTCCTGAAATGTGTTTAAAATAGATATTTTATTCAACTATGTTTTAGTATAGTGCTTTGTTCACTAAGAAATGTTTTGCATGACAATAAATGTGTATTGTTATGCCTGTTTAGCCCCTTTTACCCCAATCAATGAGGACTTGCTTATGGGTGCCTTCTAGTGGTCCTTCTAGCAAAAAGTTATTTTCTGTATTTAACCTATTCACCAAGTGAAGCAGCGGGAAGCCAGGACCCCCCGGGGTGCAGTGTTCAGGGACAGTAACTTGCTCAAAGGTACCTCAGGGGTGTCACTAGCAGTCTTCAAACCCACAGCTTTCTGATCGCAGCAACAACTCCCTAATCACTGGGCCACCAGCTGCCCCGAAATTGGCTGGTGTCACCGCAACAGTCCAGAAATGTGTTGAAAAGGTCTGGCTTTTGTGTGTGTGTGTGTGTGTGTGTGTGTGTGTGTGTGTGTGTGTGTGTGTGTGTGTGTGTCAGTGTGTATATATATATCATTTTAGCAGCTAAACAATACTGAAATCTGACAGCTCTGCAGCCCTAGGCATGCATGTATATTTTTGGCTGCAGCCCCTGATGTTGATGGTGTTGATGGTGGACAGACAGAATGGACGACAGAAATGTGACATGAATCCACATTAGGTCATGCCTTGCTGTCTCCTAACATCTATTAAAATGGACAAGTACATCGCACGCCCAGGAAATTCAGCAACCATCTTAAACCCTAAATTATGTCCATGCTCTTGTTAGGGGTGTTAGTTGTTGGGTAAGCATCTGTTTCTTGTTAGATACATCAGCCTCAAGTGCAAAAGAAGCACCAAGCACACTCTAATTAACACGATAAATTGGGTGGGTGAATTATTTTGCATTGAACATATTGCTTTTATATAAAACAAAAACTATATTGTACGACAACCACTATAGTTGGATTCCTTAACTTGAATGGACCTCATTTCATTAATCTTGGTCAGCTTGGCAATGTTTTAAAAGATGTGCTGAATAGAGCTCTTTGGAGTACGAAATGTGTTCTGGTACATGTTTACAGCCAAAGGGAACTCCTCACACTTTCATCTCTTGCAGTTTTGTAATGGGTATAGTGATTTAATTTAGTATTTAAAAATACAAAAATCAAACAGGGCTTTTTGTTGAGTTACCATTCTACTGGAAAACTTGAAGCAAACCAGTCAGTGTTGTACAGATTTAGAGCTTTAGAGAGTTGAGTGTTAATACAAAATACTAACATAAAAATATCTTTATCTCAGAGTAAAGTGTCAATTTGTCACACATGAACACAGCATGATCAGTGGGATCTTCCTTCTCGGTATTTAACTCATTAACCAAGGGAAGCAGCAGGCAGCCTGGAACACTGCGCCCAGGGAACATTGTGTGTGGGGACCGTACCTTGCTCAAGGGTACCTTAGTGGTTTCACTAGTAGTCCTGGGATTCAAACCCATGACCTTCTGATCGCACGGGCAACTCCCTAACTACCAGGCCACCAGCTGCCCCATATATGAATAATTAATGGGTGTGTCCTGTCAGTTATGAGTCATAACTAATAAGCATCCACCACAATGATTTAAAACCAAAGGACCAAAGTTATATATTCACAGCGTGTAAAAGTCTTTACATCACCACCTATTCCTTCACTGAAATGACTAAAATAGAAGAGCAAAGATACAATATATATACAATATATATATGTAATCGTGTATTGTGCATTTTACCAGTGGTGTAAAAAGTTATATCGTCTTTGTCTACTACTCTGGTATTTTCAGTGCACTCTTAAAAATTTCATCTTGTATTCAATCACTTCCTGAAGAAGTCTTCTGTGCTCTATCCCCCCCACAAAAAGTGCTTTCAGAGGTCCTGCAAGGTTGGACAAGCATTACAGAAATGCCTCCTGAGAAACTGAAAACACACATGAGTTTATGTTCATATAAATTTTGAATGATTTTTTTCCACATTCATCTCAGCTCACAACCTCATTACATAGAAACTTCATCATCATCATAAAATCCCCATGCTTTCAAATTAGTCCTATAATAATGTCCACCACAGCTCAGTTTGATTGAAAACTGATTTATCAACCCCATTTGGCTCTCCATCTGGTCCAACATACTTAGAAATCTACTCAATCCACATGAGATGACATTGCACCTCTCCATTTAAATTTATGGCCTTTTTACAGAAGCTTTTATCCAAAGCGACTTCTAATCCCTAACTACAGGGGGTAGTCTCCCCAGAGCAACTTGGGGTTAAGGGTCTTGCTCAGGAACCCAGTGGTGGTGCTGAAGGCAAGGTTGGCCATGATCTCTCTTGGTCCAGAGGCAAGTATCCTACCTACTAGGCCACCACCATTCCTTTAAGATTTTTTAGACCTCTAAAATGTGAAAAAGTCTGACTCAATTGCTTGTTGAGCTATTGTTGTCAAAGTGGCAAATTCTGATACAGCGGAGCCCATTTCAGTAAAAACTTAGCTGGAAATTCAATGTGATGTTACAACTGCAAACCAAGATCCCTAGAGGTTCTTATTATTGTGAATGCAATTCTGTAAAGTCTGCCCAGCCTCTCAAAAGTAGCTATGGAAGTTACTGTGGAGCCTGGACAAGTCAACAGTAATCAAATCCTTATGAGGGCAGAAATGTACACCCCTAGTGTGCAGTCTGCAAACACAAAACAAACACAGACCATCCACAGTCACACGCATTTAGCACTCACCATTAGACACCAGAGAGTTTGTTCAGCAATTTTAATATTAACTATTTTTGTTTCCAGGAGTCAGATGATTAGCTGCATTGAGGGAGAGTGTGTAAAGTGTAAATCAAACCCAGTCTGTATGCATAGACAGAAAGTGTTTCACTGCAGCTCACACTGCACATTCCATGGCTACAAATTTTCTTATGAGGTAAAAAAAAAAAACCAAAAAACCCACAAACAAAAAAAACATAAATCCATCACAGCATCGCTATTTATAGGTCTGTTTAACACTAGAACAGAGAAGAGAATGGTATTCTTTAAAGCAGATGCACTGGAGGAGGGTTTCTTGCAAATGATCAAAGGAAAAATGTATCTGTATGGTAATTTTAGCTTGACCTTTTAAGTCTATAGTAATCAATCAGTCAAGATGTGTTTTCATTTTACACTGAAGCCATTAGATGACCGTAGCTATTAAAGAATAATATTAGTCATCTAGCATGTCTAGATCAGTTGTATGCAATTATTATTTTAATTCAATGTTTTCCTTCAGTATTATTTTTTCCTTATTTGCAGGGTGATTCATCAAGCTGATTTACTCAATTTTCCCAAAGTTTGATTCTTTATTTTCATACTGTAGTTACAAGTATCAGCATGTTACACTGCATGCCTAAATTCTCACACATTTATCTCAAGCAAACAAACAGACTTGCTTATTTGGTTTCGCACACTGCAAGATTTACTGTTGCCTATGGGCTGTACTTTTATTGAGTTTTGTGAAAATCTAACTTGGGACAAACAGAAGGCTTTAAGTATGGGAATGGGAAAAATCACACTCTGAAGTTCTGTGATTCAACGTATACACTTTCATAAAGAAGGGGCCAATTGGAGCAGAGACAAAATGCACAAAATCCTTCACCCAGTACAATGTCTTTCAAAGCATTATTGCAAAAGAAACATATTTAAGTGCTCAAAATCTTGTAAAATCTGCTACAGTGCTTCTGTGAGAGAGACTGCAACCCCCAGGACACCAATTCATCTACAGGGTCGCTCATCTCCTCAATCTTCAGTCAAATGCAGCAGGCAACACTTTGAAATCAGAGTAGTTGAAACAGATGTAACTCAAGTGCACTGCAGCACTGCATTTATTTCTTTTCACAAAAAAGAAAATCAAACTTAAAAAATAAAATGGACTGATCTGAGTGTGGCACAATCGCACATGATGTTATAAGTTCGGTTAAGTTAGATGTCTAAATTCTTCCCCTGACCGAGAACAAAAACAATGCAAATATAAAGAAGCAGAACAATTTAATTAAATCTAACTTGGTTAGGTATAATCATGTTTGCTTGGTGTGCCAGTCTTTAAGGGGTTTTTTGTATGTTTTTTTTTGTTGTTTTGCCGTTATTGCTCTTTTTTACTTGGTGTTGTAAGTGACGAAGCGCTGGTTCAGCGGATTTTCTGGAGATTTCGCCCACTCTTTCTTCAGCTGCTGTTTGAGCTGAGACAGACGCATGTTGGGGTTTTCCATTTTAAGGCGGGGCATGTTGACCTCTTCGAATGCAGTGTAGGCGGCCTTCATTCGCCGCTCAGGGTGACGATCCAAATCCTCCTTGGTACTGCAAAATAGCAAGAGTGTCTTGAAGGAACAGTTCAGGGCGGAAAAATATTCTCTAGTTTCACTACTAATATTGTCAGACAAGATCTGTGACTAAACTTTGCTTAATACTACGGCTAATACAGCAAACAAATCATGGACACTTGATTAGCACAATGCTAACTGTGTGCTTAATTCAACACTCAAATCTGTGTTCAGCTGTTTAATTAATGTGAAACAGACATCATTATGGGGTTTCTGATGATGTATGACATACTGTCAGTTATAATAAGAAGCCTTACGTTAAACCATTTAACAACTCAGCAAGGTTTGACAAACATTCCTTACACCAGACTGGGTGCAAATATTTTTAAAAACCCAAAACATGCTTTACGTTATTTATATGATCCAAGCAGTCATTCTGATTTTACAGATTTTACAGTAATTATATAACGTGATATAGGTTCTGGTGTTGTCTATGGGTAGAAAGGGATAACAGGAGGAGGGAGAGAAAGAAAGAAAAGAGAGACAGACATGAGACTATTATGCTAGTACTTTCAGTATTTGTGCAAGGAGGGATTTTTGTTCTTGTTTTGGCACTTTCAAAAGAAAACGAAAATGTTACAATAATATAGCATTATATTTTAAAACTAGAAAATGAAAGCTAGACAACGTAATTTGAATTCATTCATGATGTGGCCCTGGACAGGCCACCCTGGGATTATGAAATTAATTATTAAAAATATAGGCATGTGAAAAAAGGAAAAGAAAAAAATTATAACGATAATAATAATAATAATAACTCCAGCCGAATTACTACATAACTGAATATTTACTAGGCAATAATTTCATCTCAAATTTAGCCAAAGCACTCCTGTTAGTTCATGTTAAATATTCATCCTACAAAGACATAAGCCCTAATAAAACCTTTACTAATAGTAAAAATAACAGTAGTGGTAGTGGTGTAATAGTAACACAAATAACAATAAAAACAACAATAATAATAGTAATACTATCTGTCTATAGCAGCGTTTCTCAACGGGGGTGGTACCGGCCCCTGGGGGCGTTTGAAAACCATCGGGGGGCGTTGAGAATGAGGCCGCTGATAGGGGGGCGCTCAGACGCAAATGGGGGGCACCAGTTTTATTAGTTCAAATTTTTACGCATATACAGTAAACAGACTTTGTACTACTTTTTAGTAGTTTAAAAGAGATAACAGGGATCCAAAGACATAATAAAATGCTTATTTCGTGCTGCGCGGTGGGCTGCTCCTGTTATTAACACATTTTGTCATGCATGTAATATTTTGTACGTACTTAACCCTCTAAGCGCCAAAGTCTGGCGACAGAATGGCGACAAGACGACATCATGAATAAAATAAACTGTATATACAGGGCCCTGCAGCCCCAAAGCCTGAGATGACTACATTTGAGAAACGCTGCTCTATCCTGCTCTATATTGTTTAACCACTTCACATGTTCCAAGTACCTGAGGACCGCAATGGCATCTTCAATGGTTCGAGCTGAACCTTCTTCAGGAACAATACGGTTGATGTTCTCCTCCAGTGGGGCCTCCAGATGGCTCTTCTCTGTAGAGGAAACATGAAGAAACAAAAGATGTCAGGAATGATTAGTGAGCATGGAAGCCACAGGTCAGGGAGGTCGGCAGGTTTTAAAGCATTAAAACATTTTTCACACGCAAAGTTCTCTCAGGTGGCAACCTGCATATTAGGCCCCAAGTTTCTCCAGTGTCTAATGTCTAGTATGTGTGCATGCTGATGTTTTTGGACAATGATGCCTGCCTTTATCCTTGGTTTGCTCTTTCTCTGTCTGCTCCCGCAGCATGTTCTCCTCTATCTGCGCCCGTGTTACTTTGCCAGGTGGCTCTTTATGTTTTCCTTTCAGCCTGGAGTCCTCTTCATCCAGGAGCCGTTGGTTCTCTCTCTTTCTCTCCAACAACTCCATGCGCTTCTTTTCCTTTTCATCCTATACACAAAAATGCAGGCTCTTAAAGCATGTCAAGTGAAATCTAACACCATGTTAGCAATTTAGGCTTTAAACCATTTGGGATGCAAAAGAAACCTTTTAAAAGTGCTATCCAAAATTTTTTTCCCTGCTAAAATTCACAACCATCGCTAGACTGAAAACACAGGAAAAAAAACAACGTACTCCGAACTATATGGGTCCTGCTATGTCCCATATTGAACCTGTGTCCTAAATTCCATAGCTACATATTTACGCTGTCTGCCCAGATCAAAAGCAATTAAAAACGCAATTAAAGTCAAGGACATTCTAGTTCACACTTCAACACTGAGCAGCATGGTACAGGTAGTCTCATAAGATGTTAGTGCAACTGACAGTCCCACAGAAGTGTTTCACAACCTGTAGTTCTGCCATATGACCCATTTATTTTGTTCATTCCAAGTAAAATGTGCACAAAATTATTTTCCTCTCCTCAAACACACTCACTAATACCGACAATTAGTTTAAACAGGTGTTTGAGTAGGGCAATGTTCAAACTACACTGGAAATCTGACTGGATTTGTGAAATTATCAGTTATAGAAAATATAGAATTGTTGCTCCTCTGGTGTTCCTCTCAGTGCATTGGTATTATTAGTGCAATTGGGTCAATAGTGTGATCAATACTGTTCAAGAAACAATCTCACTACTGTTTTTCTTAGGATTTTTTAAAATTATTCCAGCCACTTCAAGGCTGTGTGAGTAATTTAGAAAATGTCACATTTCAACAGCCTGTAAATGCGGCAATTCATGTGTGTGTGTGTGTGTGTGTGTGTGTGTGTGTGTGTGTGTGTGTGTGTGTGCATGTGGGGTGGGGTGTCAGAGTCTGGCCTAAAGGTTATCAAAGCAGGCCACCACCTTTTACTAACATGA